>JBAMCR010000280.1:18822-33636 GCA_037075045.1 Mulgravea parasiatica | reverse complement strand
TACGGTTTGGGCTGTGGAAACATCACTCTTGCTATTGCTATTGCTATGCGGTTAAAGAATTTTATATATATAGATTTTCAATGGTTAAGTGAAAATTGTTTAAAATGCAATTGTATGTGTGTACATACATATGCTACATACAAACATACCATACATACATATTGTAATTGATTTGTGCATCCGCATTTACCATACCAAAAAAAAAAAAAAAGAGGACAAAATGGAGCAAAAAAAAGAAAACAAACAAGAGAAAAGGAAAACTCGAAATTAACACATACATACATTTGTACATTTGTATGTATATTTGTACGATAAACAAGAATGAACATGAATGAAATTTAAAAGCCATAAATCTTGCGGTTTTATATACCATTTACGCACTAGTGCGGCAATCAAATTAACTGAACAACCAACCGATCCAACCGATCCAACGGCAAAACAGGAAGAGAATCTGCCAGATTCTGGGAGATTCTGACAAACCAAAAGAACAACAAAAAAAAAGACAAAAAAAAAGGAAAAGAAACTGACAATATCAATGGAGTGACAGGGTCCGGGTCCTGGTCTGGTTCGTTGATCGTTTTGAATATTGACTGAATGACTGAATGTGAATAAAGTGAACTGAAATGAGGTGAAGTGTGGCGAGGGGGAGTGGGAAGTGGGGTGAAGTGGTACTTTGTACCCTTGTAGCTAGTACGCATCTTAAGCTAATTCCAGCACGCGCGTCTTTCTTCAGCTAGTATGACGAAATCTACACGGGGCGATTCTTCATCTCATCGTGGCGCACCTGTCGGACGTCAGCGGCAGCTTAACAGCTTAAATGATTCAAGCGGGGATAGCACAGCTGCTCCAGGGCAACAGGGAGCGGACAGCGTATCATCTACACTGCGTTTGCTCTTGTTCCTACTCCAGATAATCAACACGTTAACAACAGCAACAACAACAGCAACAACAGCAACAACAACAGCAACAACAACAACAACAACAACAACAATAATTTAGTCAGTAATAATTTTGCCCCAAAGTATTTGTATTTTTTTATTTTTTTTTTTTTATTTTTTTTCACACTATGCAACAAAATGTAAAGAATTTTGTCAGTTTACAACTTTTACCTTTCTTTTGGAATTTAAATAAAATTGTAAATAACAATAATAAATTACAATTATTAATATTAAAAAAATGTCTATGTTGCATAGTGTAATACTAAATATTTATGAATAAAATTAAGAATACAAATTATAGTATCAAATATTTTGTCTGCATTTCGTTATAAATATATATAAAATGTCAGAAGCAAAATAAAAAATGTGTGTAAAATGAAAATTGAAATACTTTTTTTGTGTTGCATAGTGTAATCAACAATGTTGACAATGTTGCCGCTGATGTCCAGCCGGCAGGTGCAAACAGGCGCATTGCTGGAATTGCCTTTTAATTGTCTTTGGCTGCTTTGATGTTGGTTTTATTTTTTATTTTTTTTTGTTTTTTTGTTTTTATTCCTTAGCTAGTGGCATAAGGAGGCTGATTCAGTTAATCTCGGCTGGCTTAGCGGCTGTTCGATTCTTAAGGCTGTCAGCGGTGGGATCTGGATGTGGGCACGCTCGGCGCTCGGCACATGGCACATGGCAAATGGTACGTGGCAAATGGTACGTGGCACATGGTACGTGGCACTTGGTATATGGTATATGGTACGTGGCACACGGCATATGGCACAGCTTGAGTATTTAAAAGAAAACATACACAAAAAAAAAAAGAACAACAACATATACACAGTAAAAAATAATTAAGTAATTGTAAACATTGCATTTTTAATTAAAAATTTAATGCATTTAATAATTTATAATAAATTTTAATGTTTAATAAAATGCATTCAATTCGATCAGTGTAGAAATAACAAATTTAAATGAAACTCTTTTATTTTATTTTGTACAGTGTATCGTATGTTATGTCTAATTCCATTTGTTAAAAGTGGAAACGGAACGGATTTGGACAAAAGTATGTATGTATTGTTGGGCAGGAGAGGTTGGGGGTAAGATTTTCGATGTTGCAGTGGCAAGTGACAGAATTTAAAATTTTTTTTTTGTTTTTTTCTTTTTGTTTTTGTTTTCTGTCTCATTTGTTGCTTCTCTCGCTGATTTCGCATAGATCTCGAAACTTGTAAGACGGCGCGTCGGCTGCTGTTGACATCTTGTGGATATAGTTTTATGTTATTTTTAACAGATCGGCCTACCATTCCAGAACAAATTCGTTGTACTATATACAAGTATTTTTAGACTTGTCGCTTCATTCTTCGTGATCATTTGCACGTGTGTGTGTGTGTGTGTGAGTGTGTGTGTGAGTGTCCCTTCATTACCATAAGAAAATGCATGCAAAAGGGTATCATAGGGTATATGGTATAGCTGGATGAATAATTCTTGCAAATACATACACAGATGTATATATATATATATACTATATATTGTAGGTACTGTTAGCTAGGGTATCCTCTAGTTGGGATAGCTCAACTGCCGCATTTTAGGCTCATTTCTTTTCTTTTTGTCTGCTGGTTAACAAAATTCTTTTCTTGACTTGTGCAAAATATTTGCATTTAATTGTGTTTAATTTGTAAATACAAAGTAATTGTTTAAAAAAGTAGGGGAAAACAACAATCAAAATAAATAAATGAAATATATTTAATATTTCTTTGTTTTATATATTTTTAATAATTATTTTTATATATTTAATGTGTTTTTTTTTTGTTTGAGGACATAAGTAAAAAACTGATTTCTCTGCTTGTTTGCATTTATTATTATTATTATTATTATTATTATTAATTTTATTATCATTATTATTATTATAATAATTATTATTATTTTATTCATCTAGAGGGCGTTGGTTTTTGTGCAAATATGCTTAGAGCATTTGATAACAGAAAAGTTGTAGAATTCAGTCATTATTCAAAGTTTGTAGATGAAACAGCTCTGGGAAATAAAAATATTTGTCAAAATTTTCTATAATTATTACATTATACCTGTATATACATACACATATTTTCCTTCTTTTTTTTTGTTGTGCAAATATCCCTCTAACCGATCTAAGCCGTAAATGAAAATGATTCGCTTTGGATCACGTTTGGGTCCCGTCAATCATCAATTATATCAGCTGAATGTTTTCCGGCATTTGGCATCGGCTCTGCCACGATATGATGTATTGATTGATGTGAAACAGTCAACCACGTCGGGGGAGAGCAGAACTGTCCTATACAGTGAAGACACATTGCCATCGGGCTTGTCCAAGAGTCACTTGATTCGACTACGAGAGCCACCGTCGGAGATCAAAATAAATACCAGAAGTGCATCCAATGATAGCGGCAAGGGCAAGGACAAGGACAAGGACAAGGCTAAGACTAAGGCTGGTGATAAGACGCCTCCGGCTAAGGGTGATGCCAAGAAGGAGCCGGGTAAGCCAGACAAGGGCAA
Source organism: Mulgravea parasiatica (assembly GCA_037075045.1). NCBI lineage: Eukaryota > Metazoa > Arthropoda > Insecta > Diptera > Drosophilidae > Mulgravea > Mulgravea parasiatica. The sequence continues at coordinate 30,184 of JBAMCR010000280.1, read as the reverse complement.
AGGTAAGGATCCTCCCACTGCGGGCGCTGCAAAAGCGGAAGCCAAGGAGCCAGCCAAACCGAAAGCACAACCGAAGCCAAAGCCAAAGGAGCAACGCATCAAAAGCTTTGATATATATCGCTGGAAGCCAGGCGATGATCCCAAGATGCAAACATATAAAGTTGATCTTAATGAATGTGGTCCAATGGTTCTCGATGCGCTGATAAAGATCAAGAATGAAATGGATCAGACATTGACGTTTCGTCGCTCATGCCGCGAGGGTATCTGTGGCTCCTGTGCGATGAATATCGATGGGATCAACACGTTGTCCTGCATATCGGCCATTGACACGAATGTGGGACGCACCTGCAAGATATATCCATTACCGCATTTGTACGTGAAGCGCGATCTTGTCCCGGACTTATCGCAATTTTATCAGCAATACGGCTCCATACAGCCGTGGCTGCAGCGCAAGAATACAAATGTCGAAGCTGGATCAAATCAATATCTGCAATCTGTCGAGGATCGCAACGTGCTCGATGGGCTATACGAGTGCATCCTGTGCGCATGCTGTCAGACCGCCTGCCCCTCCTATTGGTGGAATAGCGACAAGTATTTGGGGCCAGCCGTGCTGATGCAGGCGTTCCGTTGGGTCATCGATTCCCGTGACGAGGCCACGGAGGATCGCTTGTGCCAATTGGTCGATCCCTATAAAGTATATCGCTGTCACACGATCTTAAATTGCACCAACACATGCCCCAAACATTTGAATCCAGCCAAGGCGATCGTTCAGCTCAAGCAGTTGCTATCTGGCGCCAAAAAGAAGCCGAAGCCCAAACTTCAAACGGATGAACTATTCCAGGATTAAAAACGAAAAAAACGGGATATGCACATACATAATTGTTGCAGCTGGACTGATCTGTAGACAAATACACAAATGAAAACTTCACTTTTTTTCTTTATGTTGATCTATAAAATTGATAAAAGTTTAATTAAATAATATTAGACAATTGACGGAGGTAGCCGGTTGTTTTTAAATATTGTATATTTAACAAAATTAGATCTAAATAAAAATTTCAATTTCAATAAAAAGCAACTGTCATTTATTTAAAGAAATTTAATATAAAAAAAACCTGTATATTTCAAATGGATTGGGAAATTTTCTATTCTAATTATTTTTAAATAACTTAATTAACTGATAAGTAATTACAAATGTTAATTAAGTATTTTATTTATAATAATTAAACGCATTTTAAAATAAAAACAATTCGTTAAAATCCAATAGTTATAATTAAAAAAAAATAAATTTATATTAGCATTTTTTATAATATAAATATATTTGTAAAATTGTTTATAAATAATATTTACACTAATAATTATAAAAGATTAAAATATAGCAAAACAATTTGTTGCCTTTTCGAGGGAATTGCGTGCTCGAAATCAAATGAATTCAATGGCAATGATTCATTTGGTTGAAATGATTCAGTTGGAAAGGAAAAAAAAAAAACAAAAAATCTTTTGAATGTTGCTCACACTCACTAGAATCTATTTTCGAATATGCAATAATAAATCGAATAAATTGTATTGTACAATGGCAATTATAATACATTTCATAATGTGTTGAATAAAATTATAATATTGTAATTACTTTAATAAATGCACTTTATATTCTTTTCAATAGTTTTTACAACAATTCTAATTCTTATTCAGACTAATTCATTCATCGTACTACATACAAACGCTATCAAAGTACAGTGCTTTCTGTATGAATCATATTATGCGATGATCTTGAAATTCTCTTTCAAAACTTTTCAATATCTGCGCTTCACTTTTGTACAGTAAATATTCGTTTTTTTTTTTTTAGTTTTAGTTGTGTTGTTGTTTTTTTGCTTTTTGCTAAAGCTTACAAAAGAAAGCTTTTCGCCTACAACTGTGCGCTATGCTCTCTCTCTCTCTCTCTCTCACTCTCACTCTCGCTGTCGCTCTTACTTTTGCCCTCACTCTTACTCTTGCTGTAGCTCTCATTCTCATTCTCATTCTCATTTCGTCTCTTACCTGTTCTCGCTCTCATACTCTCTTTTTTATTGTACGTATACTTGATATGTGCACATTACGTATACGCACGTATGTACATACAGTACGTTGTCATGCAGTTAAGGGAGCCGTAAAGCATTAAACGTAATCGTCTCACCACGTGCTACGGTAGGTAAAAATAACAACAACAACAACAAAATCAAAGCTGAGCGGGAACATTTTGAAAAGCTTTTCGGCTACGTCACCGACGCGACGTGACGCGACGCGCCTGAGAGATGGTCGGTCGGAATAAAGCTTTCGGACGCCTACAAAAACCAACCCCAAACGTGAAAGCCGCTTTGCAAATCAGTCGCAAAAAGTACGTCGCCAGAACGCAAAAAAACAAAAGGGAAACCGAAGAAAATTAAAAAGAATATAAATATATATACAATATATAATATTATAACATACGAGACCTGGGCGCTTTGAACAGAAAATAAAACTAAATAAATTTACATAAATATATAAAATAAACATTAAACAACAAATAATAAACAATAAACAATTCAAAAGATATAAAGTATTTCATTTTAATTGAATCGAAGAGCAGCAGCCCGTTTATCACATTTTAGACGTGTTTTTTTCAAGGTGCGTTTGCGTCTGCTTGACCTCAACTCAAACTTTTACAATAATATAATATTATTACACTATAACATTATATTATTTATATTGTTGCGTTTGTTTGTTTTTTTTTTTGTTGTCTTTTTTGTGTGTGTGTGTGTGCAAAAGTTAAAACCGATTTGTTGTCATCCAAACAAGTGGAACGCTTTTTGGCTGTGCCCAACATTCCTCCTAAACGTAAAACTGATATTTTGTTGTTATTGCTGTTGTTGTTGTTGCTATAATTGTTGGTATTGTTGTTGTTGTTGTTGTTGTCTTTGATCTATTATTTATGTATATGTATATGTATGTATATCCGCCCAACACAAACAAATGAAGAAGGTAGCCACAGCAACGCGTTACGGGTGCAACGAACGAGCTTAAACAGGAACCGCACCAAAGGAACTGGAGGAGTTGACCAGAGGCAGTGGCAGCGGGGCGACGGGGTAGCGGCTGAGGCAGAGGTTGAGGCAGAGGCAGTGGCAGTGGGAGTGGTAAAAGGAAGTGGCAGCAACATATAGGCAACAGATCACAGGAATTTATTAAGATGTCATGGAGATATGCGGTAAGTGCCTTCAAACAAACTCAACTCTGGGCACACTCTTTTTTCTTTTATTTTTTATTTCTTTTTTTTATTTATTTTGTTGCACTTGCTTATGATGTTGTTGTTGTTGCTGCTGCTGCTGCTGCCGACAGCTGTCAAAAACAGCAGCTTTTGATAAGAGCCATTAATGATAACGCTGATGATTGCGATAATGACCTTGAGCAGACATATGTGTGTGTATGTGTGTGCGAGTGTTTGTGTGTGTGTGTGGGTGTGTGTGTGTGTGGGTGTGTGTGTTTGACCCAATTTTAAGCTGTGTGTTAGATGCAAAGACAGGGCCATTTGCACTTCACCTGCGCACATACATGCACATACACACATACATACATACTTACATACATACATTGATTCTATAAACAATAAAATACACGTGTGTGTGTGTGTGTTTGTATGTGTTTGTACATGTGTGCCATTTTCTAACTGGCAAGCACCAGGCACTTTGCCCTAGGAAGCCTTGGCACCACCCACCTATATAATGCACAAGAACCCGCTACCCGTTACCCGTTACCCGCTACCCGTTACCCGCTACCCCTTATCCGTTACCCGCATCCCGAAACCCTTAAACATCCATCCATATACACAAGGCCTCTAAATGCAAATGTTCTATGGCCAAAGCAAAGTTCAAGTGCCTTTTGTACAATGCTTAGTGGCTCTAGTCGTCGTATGCACACACACACATACACACACGCACACACACATACACACCAACCATCCACATAGGCATGCACATGTACATATGTATGTATGTATGTATTTAGCATGTGGGTCGTCCCTAACAGCAACAGCAACAATAAAAACAACAACAATTATAATAATAATAATAATAATAATAAAATAATAAAAATATTAATTTGAATTTTCTTAATATAAGCGACTAATAAACAAAAAAAAAAAAAGCAAAAGAATCAAATGCCCAATATTGATATTCTCAAGCTTAAACAATTATTTATTTATAATTTATAGAAATTCTGGTTTTTCCCTTTTTATATATCAACATTTTGTGTATTTATACTGCGGGCGCCCAACGTGGGTTGGCGAGGGGGCGGGGGCATAATTGAAAGATACATAGTAATATTGTATATTATATTGTATAATATACGGTTTTACTTTTCTGTCGATATTATTATTATTATTATTGTTTTTATTAGTATAATATCCTATAATAACATAACAAATAAAATTGTTTGTTGCCCTTTAGTCAGATGTCGCATTGGATTGGTTTGGTTTGTTGGCGCCCAATGTGGGTCGAGTTAACATACAATTATTGGCATTCGGGGCATTTAGCTTGGCAGTCACATAAATATCGGTTTGCATTACAAAATTCTATTGTATAATATTATATTGCATTTGTTGCCTCACCCCCAAAAATGGATAAACGTAATAGGCCATACATACATGTATATGGGGGCCAAGCTTAAGCAGATTACTCATACGTCGCGTGGTCCAATTAACTTAATTATAAACGAAATTTTCGTAAATAGCCGCCCACCGATACCAAAATACAAAAATACAAAAATACCAATACCAATAACACCCGTTGTTCTCTGCTCATGCTTAGGGCATTTTCAAGGCTAATCTACCCAACCAAAATGGCCTATCACACACACATACACATATACACATACACACACCCATACACACACACACCCATATACACAGCGTGAATCAAATGTTTGGCATTTTAACCGCGGACCGGCGACGCATCTATTGAACTTGAAAAAGCGAAAAAACAGCTGAGTGAAAAGACAAAAGCAACAAAAAAAAAAAAAAAAACAAAATTGTGCCAAAAAAAAAAAAAACGATTAATTAAATTTCAGAGGCTGAGGCTGAGGCTGAGTCTGAGGCTAGGGCTGGGGCACAGAATTTGCGTTTCGGCTGAAATGTTGGGCCAGGTCTTAGCCAAACCCTGGATACGTTATATGAATATGTATGTATGTATGTATGTATGTACATACGTGATATGTTAATGGAGGCATTGGGGCAGCCACTGAAGCGAATGAAGCGTCCCCAGGGGCGTGCATTTAATTGCCCAGTCGCTAGCTGCTGCTGCTACTTCCGTGTAATGTGCATTAAAAAATTCTAAAAACAAAAACAGAAATAAAAATAAAAAAAAAAATTAAAGAAAAGCAAAATACAAAGCACAAACAACAACAACAACTACAACTACAACAACAATAACAACTAAGACTACAACAAGAATGCCCAATAGCTTAGCTGATAAATGCTGTCAATGTCATTGCTAGCTGTCATTGTTGTTGTTGTTGTTGCTGTCATTGTTGTTGTTGTTTGTGTTGTTGTTGTTGTTGTTGTTGTTAGACGCTGAGCGCGCTAATTGAACGATCGATAGAGCATTGTACATCTCCAGTTATGGTCTATATATACACATATGTATGGGCCACAAATGTATGTATACATTCGCCATACGTACATGCATATATACATATATACATACATACATACATACGTATATATGTGTGTGTGTGTGTGTATTGTGGGCGTGTGTCTGTCCGTTTGGCAGATTGGCAGCTGTTGCGCCTCATTGAGCAAAAGCGAAAGGCAAAACGCTGTGCGGCTACTTAAAAGCGATTTGTAGTTATTGTTGTTGTTGTTGCTGTTGTTGTTGTAATTCTATTGTTTAAACTGAATTAAACTAAACTTAAGCAACAACAAAATAAAACCTGAAAAACAATTATCACCAAAAATGTAATGAGTGAGTCGTAGTTAAAGACAATTGCAAAGGTCCGAGTTATATTGTACTATGACTCGTTTCCATTCAAAGTATTCGTTTGTACAGTTCGCTAAACTATTCACTCACTCACACACACATACGAAGGGTATATACATGTGCATAAGTAGACATATACATGATCAATACCATATACGATATATTATATATTCGTAGTTGAATTGTTAATGCCTGTCCGCTTGCACGATAATATCGTATCAATATTTGAAGCTGTCAGTCAATCAACTATACATCATACTTAATGTAATGTAGGCTCGGTATGTGAGTGTGAATCTGAGTGTGTGTATATAGTACGTATATATTCATTTGTTTGAATCTCTCAATCTGTTTTTACAATTTTAAGAGCGCCCTATTGACCTTGACTATGCCATATAAATCATTTACATATATATTTATTTGCTGCATAAATTGTTTACAAATCTTATATAAAATCTACAAAAACAACAACAAATAGCTTAGACAATTTTCTCATCCCCAAACCCCCCTCCCCTTCCCTCTGCCCTGGTTCCACCCACTATAATTGTGCACACCTTAAATGGCAAATTAAAAACTACTGCGCATTAAATTAACGCAAATCTCATTAAGTTTTTCCCTCTTTTTCTGACACCCTGTAACAATTAAAGTCGGCTCTCCCAATTTTACAGCGATCATGGCAATAAATTCAATTACATTATAATTTTTAAATTATATTATGTTTTAGTACAAAATTCAATTAAATTACATTTTTTTTTTAAAATTTTTTAATTTTAACTTAAATTTTTTTGCCTGAGTATATTGTTTATAGGATAGCTTTTGGTCGATCAATTCTCTATGTTTACGGACTATGTGACAAACATTTTGCAAAAAAAAAGAATTTTTGTTTTTGTTTCTTTTTTTTCTTTTTTTTATTATTATCTTAGCACGTGTCAGTCAAATTCAATTAATTTAACAGAGTATCTAAAGCAGAGTCAAAGTTTTTCAAGAATAATTTCTCTTGCATTTTATTTATTTATAAAAATTCATGTTTTTTTGTGATATGTTTTCGTTTTTGTTGTTGTTTTTCCCTCTTGTCAGACTGTTTAATCAATAAATTTGTCTGCATGCTTGCATGTCAATGCATTTAGTTTGTCTTTTAGCTGATTTTATTCCGATTTTTTCTTGTTTTTCTTATTATTTTTTTTTTGTTTTTTATTTTATTGTATTTTGTCTTTTGTCAGCTGCAGAACGCCCAAAAGTAGGCAATTATATAGATACATACAAAATGACATGTCGTATCTTGTTCATAGATGTATTGTTTTTTTTTTTTTTTTTTTTTGTATATACAAAATCAAAAATATTTTCATTCCTTCAAACTAGGTAACATTCATTCAATTTAGCCATTTTGGCTAATTATTTGGCCATTGCAAATTCATATACTTGGACATTTTAATTAGTACACATACGTATTTGTATTTTATATGTGTTTGTGTATGTGTATGTGTATGTGTATGTGTGTATAGTATATTTCAAAAATATTTTTCATATTGTTTCTATAATTTTTAGAATGCCAAGCGATTTTTCACACTTGTTAAGAATTTTCAATAATCACTTTAAAGAATTTTCTATTTGCGTTTTTCTGTGGATATTTGCTAATGTTTGTTTGTTGTAATTGTTGTTATTGTTGTATTCGGTTTTTGTATAATATTTTTCATGTTTTAAAGTCCAACAAGGCCATCAAATTCATTTGCTTATATATATACAATATATTTTATATTTCTATAGATATACTAAATAAATATCTTAAGTAGTTTTTGAGTATTTCTATAAAACTTATTTTTTATTAGTCTGAAAGCGGCAAACAAAAATTTTCGTAGCAATAATTCTACAGAAATTATTTTATTTAAAAATAATTTTTTTTCTAAATTCAAATCTTTTGTTTTTGAATGTTTTTTAAATCAAGTCATTATCCATGTAAATTGAGTTGGATTATAATAAATATTAAAAGAAATTGAAATTCGTATGAAAACATATTTGCCGTTCTATTTTAAATTGTTTTTTTATTTAAATAATTTAATTAGAACTGAAACTATTTCAATTTATATGCAACCTCGTTCCAGAATATAAATCGGACTCGATTACTTCATAGTATAATAGAATAGTTCGTCAGGTCAAGCGAAAACATTTTAAAAACTTTTGCTTTCTTTTGGTTTATTTACTTTTGTTGTTTTTTTGTTGGTTGTCGGACTTTTTGCATTACATTGTTTAATTTAAATGCCTCGTAATAGTTAATGCACATAGCGGTCGATGATCTCGGTGATGTCACCCCTGCCTAATGTTTACCCAGCCCTCGTCTAATTCAATTGATGTCTTGCCATGGGCTTGCTGGTTGTGGCTGTTCGCTACGTGTTACGTATACGCCACGTAGTCAGCTTTTCAATGGCCTCCAGGGAGCGACAGAGAGAGAGAGCAAAGGAAATAGAGATAGAGAGTGAGAGAGGGAGTGTGTGTGTGTGTGTCAGAGAGAGAACTGCAACAGTTAGCACAACTTGTCGGTCAATTCTTAACCTGACCCGAGCTCAGCTAAGCTCAACTGACACACTTTTTCCTCTCATTTTTGTTTTTTTTTTTTTGGTTTTTCTATTTTCTATTTTTTTTTGTTTCTTTGTGTTTTTTTTTTGTTTTTTTGTTATTCGGTTTGTAATGCAGGATGTGCTCAGGTGTAAATGGTGTTAGGCTCGAGTTGCACGCAATTCTCCTGGCTAATAGCTGCAACAATGTCCGATATATGTATATGGACAGGTGTATGTACATATCACATGAATACACAATACACCTGCATGTGTCTGTGTGATGTATCTGTATCTGTAACGTGGGTGATTCTTTGATTTTTTGTTGTTTTTATAATTTTTTTTACTTTTAGCACTGTGGCTATTATTAAAAGCGTTAAACTCAATAGACACCTTGCATAGACACCGGTCGAGGCAAGGTGCCAATATATTGTACAATATATAAATAAAAAAAAAAATAGTAAAAAAAACTATATACAACAAAATGAAAAATTTAATCTAAATATACTGCTTAATGCCGATGAGTAAGTTCAACTAATTGCTCTGATAAGCATTTAATCGCAGTCGATTATATTACAAAAACAAAACAAAAAAATTAAAAAAAAAAAATAAAAGAAAACTAAGTGGATGTATTTTATTTTAAAATTTTTTTTTTGTAATTTTTTATATATAGTTTTTGTCATGTCCAGACAAATCACTTTGGCATGCGCGCACTGGGAACTGGGTAAATGATTCATCCAGATAGACACACTAATTGGCAATATTTAAATGTATATACATACATATATACATGTACAATATACAATACCATATATTATTATACAATAATATGCGATGGAATTGGTTAAGATTTTGGTGTTGTTTTCATTTTGGGATTTTCAAAATTTTCCAACGTCAAAAGAATGTGCTGAAAATGCTTGTTTTGTGAGCGATTTTCAAAGCATTTCATGCATGTACTCTATGTATTTTTAGATTCATATACATATACATATACATATACGTACATACATATAGATTATTTTAAATTGAAAAGAGAAGGAAAGAGAGCTAACACAAGAGATATCGAGTGTGTGTGTGTGTGTGTGTGTGTGTGGCATCTTGCGGAACAAGGTCAAGGCATCGACAGTGGCCAAAAAAAAAAAAAAATAAATAAATAAATAAATAAATGAAATAAAAAAACCGCATCAACGTCAACAAAAATCCACGGCACAACGCCAACGCCATTTCGTACACCTGAAGGCGAATGCTTCGCTACGGTTTTGTTGCTATCTTCCGATCCCGTACACCCACAGCCTGCACCTGAATAATATTAAACAAATATACATACATACACACATACATATGTATATACATACATACATACATGTATGTGCGCATATTACGTATACGCATAAATTGAAAATTAAATACATTAATATTTTTCTATTGAATTTTCGTTTTTTTTTTTTAAACAATATTATCTAAACATGCATAGATGATAAATTGAAAAGAATTGTTGCTATTGGAACTATTGGAATATTTATTAAAAAAAATATACTCATGCATTTACAATTGGAATATATATTTCAAAACTATAGTTCATTTGCTCCTGAAAATACTTGAATATTTTTTGCTATGGTTAATTAAATTTAGAAATGAAAAAAAAAAAAATAAGCAACACCTTAATTTCTTTGACACATACTATAAATTGCATTTGTGCTGTTTTTACTTTTTGATTTATGATTTATAATTTAATTTCTCATTTTGTCTTTGGCAAATTTTGAATAATATTTCGAATACATTGAAAATGTTTGAATGAAAAAGTTCTGCCAATATTTTCCAAATTGTAATATGATCTTTAGCTTTATTGCCGGATTTTCGTTAATATATAAAATATATTTTGTTTGTTATAATATATTCAATTATTATTTTTATGATTTGTTGTTTTTTTTATTTTTGTATATATTTATTTTATAATGATTTTTACAGCTACACAACGACAGATACAGCAGCAGCATCGGCGATAGATATAGTCCACACTATTATCAGGTTTGTCGAGGAATCGAAATGAAATTTAAACGCTTTTTTGTTATTTGTTGTATTGTATGTATAATGCCATAACATATACATATACATACATACACATACAGTTGTTTCTATAATATACATGCCATTTTACCGCATCAGAGTTTGCTTTGGCTGAACTAAAATAAAAAGGCTTAAAATACTTTTTCTGCAATTAAATGGCAAGCAATTACATTTAACTATTATTAATCCAAACTTAAACCAAATCAAATAGAAGTCAAAAGCTTCAACTTGATTAATCTTAATCCATCTTATGTTTAATGTCTTCTGCTCCAGTCTTCAGCTTTTGGGCCAGACGCCGTGCAGCAATATTGGAAAAAATAAGATAAATAATTTAAAATACATTTAAATAATATTGACAGTCAGATATACAATATACAATATAAGTATGTTATATATGGTAAAGACAACGATCAGTCACAATAGATCAAAAACTGAAGACGAGAAGTGAAAGAACTTTGCTTTCGCTTTTTGATTCTTGTGTTTCGTGTCTTCTCAGGGTCGAAATGCCGTGGCAAAAAGCAAAAGTTTTAACAAAACACATTTCATTATTGTTTATCGTTTGTTCTCCTTTCTTTTTTTTTGTTAAATACATATGTGTATTATAGTTTATATATGTGTATATATATTTTATATATTTTATAGTATGTCTGTCTCATTCAGTGTCAGCCCCACTAGCGCTGTATGTTAGTTCTCATCTGGGGCGCCTCGTTGTCGCTGATTTGTATTTGAATATGTTATGACAAAGCAGACAACCGATAAGCAAAGCTA
>JBAMCR010000280.1:0-18722 GCA_037075045.1 Mulgravea parasiatica | reverse complement strand
TCATCTGGGGCGCCTCGTTGTCGCTGATTTGTATTTGAATATGTTATGACAAAGCAGACAACCGATAAGCAAAGCTAAAACAAAAATGTATATGCTACAAGAACAACAACAATAAAAGATGGAAGCTAAATAAAATAAAACAAAATAAAAAATAAAATAAAATACAAAAAGTTTCACTTTCCCATTGACTTTGGGGACTGTCCCTGAAATTGACAAGCATAGTACAAGGACAACGGAGGACGAGGCTCGTGACGCTACTGAAAAGGGGGTGGGATTGGGGACGGGGTTTGGGGGATGGGGGGCGGCCCTTTGGGCGGCCTTCGCCTTTGCCTTTGCATTTGCCATAAATTTACTGGTCGAGCTTTTGGCAACACAAAAGCCCAAGCGCAATTGTCGCCTAGGCAAAACTTGATGCCCATAAATAATTTCAACTGCCAAAATATACAAAAACCGCTCGAAAACAAACAAAAAAAAAAAACAGAAAACCAAAAAACACAAAGGAAAAGCAGAGAAAAAAATGAAATTCAAAAAAAAAAAATTTACATCCGAAAAATCTCTTGAATTCTGTGTGAACAAATTATAACGTTTTGTGTCAATGGCGTCATCTTTTCACAGTTGTCATCTTTATTCATTATTTGTCACAAGTATTTATGCATCGTGTTACATACATATATGTGTATGTGTGTATGTATGCATGTACATATTTTGCATATGTATTTGGCCAAAACAAAATTCAATGCTCTCAAGGATGTTCGTGTCTGATAAAAGTATAATAAATGTAAATCTCCAAAGCTACTTCAAGCAGTTACTTCATGATGTTTTTTTTTTGTTTTTTGTTTTGGTAGATCAAACGAAAAATGTAATAATTTTGTTTATATTATTATTAATATTAATCTGCCTTAGCTTATTCTAACAACTATGGAAAATAAACCGAAAACTTCATGTAGAAAATCTGAAAGGAAAAGTAACTGCATGAAGTGAAATAATCGTAAAAATCCCGACTAAGAATTTACGATTTTAATTTAGAATTTGTGAGCAAAAATTGAACGAAAAAATGTAATGTAATTGTTTACAAATGTTGCTAATAAAAAGCATGTTAACAATTTATGATTGATATTAATAAAAATGTTTTATTTCGTTTGTTTCTGTTTTTATTTTTTTTAAATTAAAATTTTAATGTTATTCTAATTGTGTTTGTGTTATTTGTTTTTGTTTTTGACAGTCGCCCAGCCGCCTGGAAACCTCCGAACAGACCACAGGACGACAATTGCAGCGTGTCCTGCATTATTCGATGGCCCCATGCCGAACACTGCCGGGCCTGAGACGTGCCGAATGTGCCATACATGACGTTGACTGTGATGAAGTCTATCCGGGCATTTATATTGGCGATGCGTATGTTTTATTTTATACAAAAAACCAAAAAAAATGCTTATAATATGTTTCTTTCTTTTTTTCTCTCTCTCTCTGTCGCTCTCTGTCTCTCAGCGCGGCGGCCAGAAACAAAACCTATCTGAAAATGATGGGTATTACGCACGTTCTAAATGCGGCGGAGGGCTGTCGCTATGGCCAAGTCGATACTGGGCACAGTTATTATCGGGATATGCCAAGTATTAGGTAAGCTATACAACTATATATCGATATATCATTGATAGATCAAAAAGATCATGAAAAATGCGGGGCAGCTGTACTCTCATGGCGCACATTATTTTTCGATTTTTTGATTTTCTTCTTTGTCTTTTTTTATGTTTTATTTTTCAATTTTGGAATTTGATGAAATCGTTTTTGATCACTTAAAAATTTCTCGAAAATTTCTATTATTTTTTTATATTTATTCCACTACACATATACGCACACACACACGCACGCACATGCTCTTTTGTAAATACAATTCATATTATTCACACACTCACATATGTACGTACATACACTCATTGCACTGTGGGCCATTGTTGTACTGTGTTTGTTGGGAACATTTTGTATTTGTGTGTGTGTTCAGACGCCAACATAAGGATTGCTTTTTTAGATATATGGGATTCCCCATGATCGATGCGCCCACGACAGATATATCCCGTTACTTCTATGTGGCAGCAAAATTCATTGACAGCGCCATCAGCAGCGGCGGTAAGTAAATGAATAACAAATGAGTGCACTCAAAAAATGTGAGAGAAATTATAAAAAAAAAATACTCAAATATTTTTATTTATATTTTAATGCATTCTGCTAAAAAATAATAATAATTAAAAAAAAGAAACAATCTTACCACGATCAAAATAAATTTGGTTTTTAAATTTACAAAATTTCAGTAATTAAATATTTAAATTTTAATTTTAAAATACCTTTTGCTAGGTTAAGAAAATTATTTAATAAATTTTTAAAAATATATTTTTTAATAACAATAAATTAAAGAATTTGTTTTTAAGTTTTTTTAAAATAAAAATAAACATTATAATTGTTGCTTTTATAATATTATATTATGCAGTTTCATTAATTTTTTTTTAATTTTGAGTTTCCTTTTTAGCTTTTGTTTTAATAATTTATTGTATTATTGTTTTTTGATTTTAAAGCGAAAAATATTTAAGTTGCAATTTTGTATGAAATAAAATAACGTAGCGAATTTAAACATTTTTGAAACAAATTGAATTGTTTAAATTGCATAATAATTCTAAAATTTTTTTGAGTGTACTAAAATATTTATTATGAAATGTTCAAAATTTAAATTGTATGTTTTAATGTATTTGTAGGCAAAATACTGGTACACTGCCTGGTGGGCATGTCACGCTCGGCTACGTGTGTGTTGGCATATCTAATGATTTGCCGTAAAATGTCCGCCGTAGATGCGATACGTACGGTGCGTATGCGTCGCGAAATTCGACCAAATGATGGCTTTCTACAACAGCTGGCCGATCTGGATATGGAATTAAAGCGCAAGAATCTATACCCCTATTAAGGCAATAACCAAAATCCCGACACAACCAAAGAAACAATATACAAAAACAAAAAAAAAAAAAAAAAAAAAATACAAGAACACATACACACATACACACTTACACAAATATATATATACATATACATATGTATGTGTATATATATATATATATATATTGAAATACATATACTATCTTAGATAATAAAGTTGATGATTGGCTGAATGCTAAAAAAAGATTATTAAAATGATTTGTTGTATTACTAAGAAATTTAAACACACACACACATACACATACACACATATATACCAATACACAGAAACCACACAAAGCGTTGTTCTAAACTATTTATAAACAAAAGAATGAAAAAGAAAAAAATTAAAATAAAACTAACGACTTAATGGTAACTTGGTCTTCTGATATATAGAAATTGTTCAAATCAACTGTATAATCATGACAACTACGCATATGCAAAACATGTGTGGACACATCATGTATGTACATACGCATGTATGTACTACACGTACACGTATGTATTTATATAAATATATTGAGTCATACTTTCATTTAGTGGGAATCAAGTTACTTAAAACATTAAAAACACAAATGTCTACCCTTCTCTCTCAGACACACACACAGATACACAGATACACACACAGAAACACACATAGACACACACACACACACACACACACACACAGTCACATAGAGACCTAGGTATAGTGGCAGGTGCTATACGATCCATGATCCTCGATCTTCGATCTTCAACACTGAGAAACAATAATTAATTTCAAGAATCGAGCTAACATTTGAATACCAAAAAATATCTACTACATATGTATGTACATTTGTATATGTATGCATGTATGTATGCAAACTACAATATAAACTTATATACTACTATATACAATTCAATACAATACAATACAATACAAGTCAATACAATTCAATACGATACCTATACACCAATACATACATACGATTTATATACATGTATTCCTATAATATTTTTTGTATGCAAATCTTTGTTATCAAAAAAACAACAACAACAAAAACAAAAAACATTACAAGATAAATAAACAAAATAAAGAAAAAAACAACAAAGAAAAAGGAAAACATTATTAAACGGTTTATGTCCTACCTGCATATAGCCCACAAAAACGCTTAAGTATGTGTGTATATATGCGTATGTATATGTACATACATGTGCAATACATGCATACAAGTGTATGTACGTATTTAGGCCTATATAAAAGGAGCTGAAACAAGACAAACACAATGAAACAATGTATAGAACACAAGATGCATATAAACTGATATATAAAAATTAAAATAAAAAGAAAATTTAATATTAAAAAATTAAAAACAAAAAAAAAAAAAGAAATACAAGAAATCAAAAATCAAAAACGAAAACGAAAACTGTGTATTGTATGATAAGTACCCGTATATACAAAAAAAAAAAAAAAAAAACCATACGTTATATACACCCTATATATATATATATACATACAATACTTATATATATATACAAACAAACATATACGTATGTATGTATGTACCTACATATGTATGTATATGTGTATATTCAACTATTGTACAATGAAATAGCGGAGCTAACGAAAACAAAGAATCAAGATATTAAATGCAACAAAACAAAAAATAAAAACTAAAACCAAACAAAAAAAATTATGTATAATAAATAAATAAAAAGAAAAAAAAACCATATATAAAAAACTCAAATTCATATTTTCTAGAACATGTATGAGCTAAAATCCAAGAAACAAAAAAAAAAAAACAACAAAAAACTAAACTAGTCTTTAAGAGGTGATTAATAATAATAATAATATTAATAATAAAAAAATATTACAGATTGAAATCAATTTCTTTGAATGAATTTATTAATTTAATTTATATATTTTTTATGCAAAAGTCTTAGATTTCTTTTTAATAAGAAATTCGCGTTTTGAATGAAGTGAAAGAAAACATTTTAAAATTATTATATACACTTTTCATCCATATAAATACATATGTACATATGTGTGTAGAAATTCTATTTTTATTTTTATTTTATTTTATTTTATTTTATTATTAGCATTTTTTTTTAATAGCTTAGAAAAGAAGTTCAATATGTTAAAAAAGTATACATTTTAAGGCTTGAAACTCAGTTAAAAATAAATTAATATTTTAATTTTGTTTTTGTTTATGTTGATCGAAATTTAATATATTGTATGTATATAGTATTTTTTTTTTTGAGTAGAACAAAAAATAGTTTTTAACAAATTTTAAATATTTGAAATATACTGAAATACATATTTGCATATGTAAATACTTAGGTTAGTATGGAAAACAGGTATATGGTATATAAAATATATAAACAACATAAATATATATATACCTATATACATATGTATGTATGTCTATATACAATTTATCTCATAGAGAATTTGACTTAGACAGATATTTATATAAAGACACTTGACTTTTGATTTGATTTGGGCTTGTAGAAAAGTTTTCACTTCGATGTTTGTTTATAAAATAAATATAATTTTTTTTTGTTTATACTTTTTAGGTAAGTTTTTATTTTCTTTTTTTTTTGTGACTATAAAATATTTACAAAAAAAGAGCCAACTTTTATGGTATGTGTATGTGTTAGCCACCAGCTGAGAAAACGTTTAAATTTAATTTTGTAGCCCATACTTACAAATTGCCACTGTAAGTCCAATTGCTTCTGGATATGGTTTGTATATAAATAACATAAATACGTACATATATGTATATGTATATACAAGTATATAGCTTGTATTTTTCTTTTTTTTGTAGTCGTTTTTCTCTTGTGACCGTAGGCTCGTGTTTTCGAGGTGTTAGTGTACAAAGTTGAAGTCCGTGTTTTGTTTTGTAAGTGGCCGGGGTCAGGATTGGGGTCGGGGGTCGGGGGGTCGGTGTCGGGCTCAGTGGGGCCATTATCTAGACATTAGTTGCGCCTGCTAACTGCTTAGCAACACCTGCAGCGGCGTCGACTGGTTAGCCGGGCCGAGTGTTGTATTTAAAAGCCGAGCTTGTAATTAAAAGAAATTGCTACCTGGAGCATGCCGAGAGATCAAAACTACCAAAACTACCAAAACAATAAACCAAAAAAACAAAAAACCGAAAAGCAGAAGACACAGCGGAAAAAAAACAATAACAACAACAACAATAACTGTTGTTATACCTGGACGCACCACCGCATAGTTGACCCTAATTTAAAACAATCAATAACTGCGCCACAAGAACACTCAAGATTGAAGATTTCGATCTCGCGCGCGCAGTCTAAACAATAAAATTAATGTCTCCGGCGACTTTGGCTGACCATCAGGCACTTAAGACTCAGCTCTCCCCCTCCCCTCTGTCCCCCTGCCCACATTCCACATTCTTGCTTTAGGCGCAACCCCATACTCTCGCCCCCCGCCAACCACCATCACCCTTTGTCAGTTTCAGCTACAGCTACAGCTCTAGCCTCATCTTTAACGCTGGAACAGGTAGCCAAATTGTTAAAACTCGTCGAACAACAACAACAACAACTACAACAAAAGAGCCAGGTGAGCCATTAAAAATAATATGCGACTAACTATATACCCTTTATTGAAATTTAAGTTAAAAAACAAACGCAAATTTAATTTAATTTTATATGGACATTTTTTAAATAATTAGATTAAGATATTTTACTATTACACTGTAAGAAATCATCTAGTTAATAAATATAAAAAAATTTTATTTAATGTTTATTGTCAGGAAAATAATAAATACCAATTTTATTTTTTTTTTACTTTAACTTTCTTCGTTATCAATTCGAAAAAATAGAAGTTAGGAATTTTTTTATTATTTAAGTTTTTGATATTTTTCAGACATATATTTATATTTTATTTTGTAAATTTATTGTTATATGTAAAAATGCAAATATTTAGCGTACATGTTGATGAAATAAAACGATTGACCCGCAACTACACATGAATTATAGGGTATCTACCTGCACTGTTTTTTATAGGGCCTGGTCGAATGGCAATGGCATCCAGCGGCTTAAGCTAGTTTCGCTTTATTTTATTTTATTTTTTTTTGGTCTTGTATTTATTCATATTTATTTTTTGTTTTTGTTTTTTTTTTGGTAGTATTATTGTTGACCATTTCAATGTCGCGTTTCCCAGACGCTGCTCGACCATGGGCAGCTCCACGGGCTAAGCTGTTCAAAAATCATTTTTCAAATATGGTACACATTGCGAGCGGTCCCCCCCCCTCCACCCCCACCCCCCACTACTGCATAGCTGTGTGTCATAGCACAGAGACAGCACATGGAGGAATAATAATTATTATTATTATAATTAACATTATTATTATTATTATTAATAAGTTTAGTTTTGTTGCTCCACGTGTGCGAGACGTTAAACGAGCGTTTGGATGGATGAAGGTGCTAGGGTTGGAGGGGTGAAGTGTGACACTGTTAGGAGGGTGGTGGGGGTGGTTGATGCACGCCAAGATTAAGCATGAAAAATGTTACGAATTTCCCCATAATTAATCTTCATCTGAGCCAAATGGACGAAGTCAGACACGGAGCAGAAGCCCGAGTAACCCGGTAAAGTCGAGAAATTCTGAAATGAAATGAAATGAATGCTCTCAAATTGTAACATGAGACCAAGCAAAAGCATGGCACATGCAAAAGAGTTAAATAATATGTACGTATATGTGTGTGTGGGTGTGTGTGTGTGTGTGTGTGTATGCACTGGCACCCATGTGTATGTATGTGATATGTATACATATTATTTAGCAGCACTTTTACTAATACATACTTGAATAGAAAACATTCATTCATTTACACCCACTCACACACACACACACACACACACACACACATACACACACACGCATAGAAAGGACAACATTTACCCTTGGTTAGTGACGCCAATTGGAATTGTCCTTAAGCTGTACAAATAGTTAAAAGGCGAACAGCTGCGTCCGTCCGGGAGGCAACGACGCCTCGCATCATAGCTCTCGGGGGTGTCCTCTCTCTCGTGTACTCTCCTCTCCTCTGTTCTGTGGCCTCTTCTATACGCGTCCTATCGTATGTCGTATCCTAACATATCCTGTTAGTTAGGTTAATGTCAACGCAAATAGATAGCAAGGATAACTAGCATTGCCAGGATGACTATGTAAACAATTGTTTTGGGCTTGTTGTCATTGTTATGAATATACACATACATACATACATGTATAGGGAGTAGTATGAGTACCCATTACGACGAGTACGAGTACCCGAATTACTGTTAATTAATACCATATACACATACACATACATATGGCATACATTTACACTTGTAATTGGCTGAATTTTGACTTTATTTATAATCTTACATAAATATATGTTACATACTTTATTTATTCAAATTAATGTTTATCCACGTCTCCTTCTTCTTCTTCTTTTACTTCAATTAATTAACAAACAAATAAAATAAAAATAATAGAGAATTATAAAAGTTTATCAAGTGTTGAATTTTATTCTCAAGTTTGAAAAACAAAAAAAAATAATCCAACATATTTAATAAAATTTTTAAGAATTTCTCTGCTCACTATTCATTTCATTTATTATGAGTACATTCAGTGTATTCATACTTAATTAGTCGCAATATTTCTGCTCAGCTCAGCAGTTTTTTTCCCATTCTATTTTTGCTTTTAATATTTCATTCAAGGCTTGATTGGATTCAAATAAAAAGATAACAAAAAAAAACAAGAAATTATTAAAAATAAAATATCCAAATATAAGTAGATACTTATGAACAGATACAAGATACATAAATTAGATACGAATTGGCTGCTCAGCAAGAGTCGAGCCAATAAACAAATTAATACGACAATTTGCGACAATTTATGACAGTTATAAAGCGTTTTGTTTATATTGTACTCGTATATGGTAAACGATAGAGGAATACAATAATATTGTATGTATGTATGTATGTATGCATGCAAAAAAAAAATACTGAGAATCATTTTAATCATATTTATATGCATTGATGCATAAGCTTATGTAATTTCATACTATTTTATTTATTATTATTTATTTTTAAATTTAAAAATGGTAAAAAAAAATTTAAATCAAATTGTTGATAACTTATATAATATATTTTTTTTTATATATATTTTTTATTTAGATAATTCACCCTGTATTTTTGTATTTACAGAGTATCATATAGTCGCATACATTTAACTAGCATTTTATTATTTTTTAGTTCGTTTTCTGTTCATTTGATGTTATTTATGTGATTTGATTCTTGACAAAAAGTGTTCTTACATAGTCTTGGAATTATTGTATATAGAAGGCGTGTAGCAAAAATAATATGCAATAAAATGATTGTAAGTTGACCAAATATTTCAAGGCTAAGAATTTTGTTGCATGGCCAAAAGTAAATGTTGAAAGCTGTGATTATTTTTAGTTGATTTTGGTTTTTTTGTGTATTGTTTTTTTTTGTGTCTTTGAAGTGCAACAAATTTTCGAAATGTTGCACGAGCTTTTAACGTATTGGTGTGCGTGTGTGTGTGTGTGTGTGGGCTGGTAAGGGTATAAGGTATGTTGCATGCGGATGGAAGAGATGCGGTCGCCGTTGGCTGTTCGTTGAAGTGAAAAACAATAAATAATGCAGCCAATTAAAACTTTGGTTGTTTGCTTCGCACGCACAGCAACAAGCGGCACAACAATATCAACAGCAGCAGCAGCAACAACAACAACAACAACAACAACAGGGGTATATGGTAAGAGGAGCAAGAAGCGGCGGCAACTAATTGACAAACAACAGCAAATTGAATGCAATAAAGAATATATATACCATATACACCTATATATGTACGTATATACACATATACTTATAAATATATATATATACTATATACTATATACAATATATTGTATATATGTTTGTGTATACAATATTTTATAGTATACTGAGCATGTGCATTAACAATTTGATTGACTGACAACAATCAATTAAAAACGAAAAAAGGAGAAAAAACAAAAAAAAAAACAAAATAAAAAAAAGAAAATCAGAAAAAAACAAAAACAAAAGAAAAACCAAAATCAATGCAGAGTTTTTGGCATCGGAAATACGCCGAAGCTGTAGAAACATGAAACTGAAATTGGCTGCAGCTTTTGTTGCTTTGCTGCCTTCTGGCTTTGACTCTGACTGTGGCTCTGACTGTGGCTCTGACTGTGGCTGTGGCTCTGGATCTGGCCTGTTCAGTTCAAATTATTATAAACTTCTTCACTTTAATGGAATTGTTATCAAAACACATTATAAAATGCAACGAGCGCCAATAAATGCACTTTGTCAATGCCAATTCACACAATAAATCTACAAAAAAGATAGCAACAGACCGGGCCAGGCCGAGACGGACCAGGCCAGGCCAGGCCAGAGCTGGTCGGGAAACTCCGTACTCGTACATACATACATACATACATACAAACCCGTATAGAGCATAGTTGGCTGTTCCGTAGTCGGCGAGCAACTACATTTAACAGATCCAGGAAGCCACTCAGACAGTCTCTGTGAGTTTGACAGCCCAACACGAATACAAACTGCCAATATACTTCTATACTACAATATTATATACAATATTCCCAATTATAACGAATTCCACATACCCTATACCCAAGAAATATACTTCAAAATATGCTTCATTCAATTTTAGTTTGAAATGGTTATTCAAGATTTTTTTTTATTTCATTTCATTTTATTGCAAAATGATTAACAAAAAATATCTTCAGCTTAACTAAACTAAATTAAACTTTTACTTATCGTTGATGTTACAAAATGCATGACATAGCCAATGCAGCCGATACACTTTCCACTGTCATTGAAACAAAGCTGATCTGAAGCAGCGTTCAACGAAAAATGCACAACGAGTTTCGGGTTTCGTTTTCAAAGTTCAATTGTTGTGCCTGTTTATTGTTGTTATTGTTGTTGCTTTTGCTTTTGTTATTATTTTTGTTATTTTTGTTGTTTTTGTTATTATTTTTGCTGTTGCTTCTGCTGCTGGCTTTGGCAAGCTTCGATTTCCGGCGCACACTTTTACGCATTGCATCTTTAAGATACATTTTGTGTATCTGCAAATGCGTTGGCACGCACACAAACACACACTCACACACACACACACGCGTTCTGCATTTGTATTTGTAGTTGTTTTTTTTTTCTAAGCCAATTCGATCAATGTTTAGCGAATTCATGCAATATTCTCACAGAAAATTAAGAAATTCTACCATTTAAATAATTCTAATATTTCTTTTTTAATGAGAATAGAAAAAAATTTATTTCTAGAAAAAATTTAAAATTAACAAACAATAGAAGATTTAAGTTGAGGGGAATTATTGCTATAAATAAAAAATTTTAAACAGTTTTTGCATTTTGTAATTGTTTTATTTTTATTATGCAAAATATTTAAAAATGGCAATTAATTTAAATATTTATTTTTTTTGTTAAATAAATCAGAATACAAATTTATTTATGAATTTTATTTTAAAATTTAAAAAACAGAAAAAATTTAAAACTAACCATTAAAATTTGTTTAGTCAAATAATCAAATGTATATCTTATATGAAATAAAATTAATAATTATTATTTTCGTGTATTTAATTTTAAATCAAATTCAGCAAATTCATTTTTTTGTTTTTTATTTTGTTGGAGTTTTTATTTATAATATTTATGAATAAAATGAAAAATATTTGTAATAAAAATATGTTGTACAACAATTTTTAAATGTATGTCAAGTGAATTATGAATGGAAATTAAAAATGCAGAAAGGATGTGCCCACCCAGAAAGGACCTTTGGCTGGACATGCGCCTAACTGTATGGCTGCTGCATGGAATCATCGGAACCGGAGTGGCATTGACCCTATGCTGTTGACCACGTGCCTCTGGCCACACATAAAACGTTAAGATCCAATTGTGGTTGTGTACAGCTTCTGCTGCTGTTGCCGCTGATGTTGCTGTTGCTGTTGCTGCTACCTGTGCATCTTGGGTAAATTGCAGCCACGCCCTAGAGCAAATTGCCCGGCCAGGAGGCCAGACGCTCAAACTGGCACGCACAGCAGTTGGCTGCAAGTTAAAGTTAACGTATAGAGAGGCGGGCCAGGGGAAAGGGTGACACAGCTTTGCCAATTGCAAGAAATACACAGGAAAAAAATACGAGAAACAAAAAGAAGAAGCAGAGTTAGAGGGAGAGGGAGAGAAGAGAAAGACAGAACCATATACGTATGTATATATCAGCCTGCTGACACCTTCAATTTAGTATGCGCCGGCGCAGCGGAATCCTTTTGCGCCAGGTGCGACCATTAGAGCTCATTATGCTAGATCCATCCGACACTTTGTTGATTTCTCCACCTGACAGTTTTGTAGATTTGTTTCATTCTTTCTTTTTTTTTTTGTTTTGTATTTTCCTTCTTTTAGCTGCTGACATTCTGATCTTTCTTTTTATTTTAATTTAATTTTTTGTTTTTTTTGTTTGTGAAGTTGTAACGCTTCGTCGCCTGTGCGCCGGCGTGCGAAATAGAAGAATTGTCTAAATTAAAGTTGGAAATTAAAAACTCACACGCACCTCGTAGTGCTGAACGAATCAAATACTCGTAGATATAACAATTTAGATACACATACACACATGCATGAGGGAGATAGCTAAAAAAAAGAAAGAAAGAGACAGAGAGCCGTTACCCACGCAATACGAATCAACTGAAGGCAGTTTGATTGACGACAACATCAACTTTTGATAAGCACAAGTCGTAAAAAGCAAAGAAAAACAACAACAACAACAACAATAAAAACAGAAAAAAAATAGAAATGAAAATCTTTTATCTACAAGATACACTGCATTCGTAATGCCCTCTTAACTAGTTTGATTATTTTTTAATTAACAAAACCAAAATAATCTATGCAGACATTTGACATTTTCAAGTGAATCATTTTTGTTTTTCTGTTATTGTTTATTTTAATGTAATTAATTATAATTTATGTGCATAGTTTATTTGTATACGATATTATTTTTAAATCTAACAATTTCAATTTCTTTTAAAATACATACACTTACAAATACCTAATATCTATGTGCTAAAAAAATCATGGAAGTATTTAGAAAACAATAAAAATAATAAAACAATTATTTTAAATAAATTTATTAACTATCGTATTATTATTTTATTTTTAATTTAAATGAAATATTGTGGGCATCCACTAAATTTGTAAATATAATAAAAACAATTTTTTTAATTTTTTCAATTTGTTACTTTTTATATATTTTTTATATTACTTTAAATTATTTAATTAACAATTTCTTAAATAATGTATTCAGGATTTGGTTCCAAATTTCTACTAATTTTTAATAAATATTTTTATATTGCAAGTTCGTAAAGTATTAAAACATATAGAACCTTGATATTGGATTAACTGTTTTTTGTGTTAATATATACATACACTTACATACGTATTATATTATAATACTCTATAATATGAGGTGCTTAAAATTTAATTAAATATCATGTGTCAAGTCTCTTAAACAAAAAGCCGTGACCATTAAAACTACTCATCGTTATTTATATAAAAAAAACAACAACAAAAAAAAAAAAAAAAATAGAAAAACAAAAGCAAACAAAAAAAAATGGAAAGAAAAGAAAAGAAAGAATTCGCTCTGAAAGTTTTGCTTTTGTTGGAATACAACGAGGAGAAGAAACCCCTGGGCTGTGTTGTTGTTACACTTTACCAATTAGGCAAATCGACGCGAATGCGTGTTTCATGTTTCCACATCCGCATCCACATCCACATCCGCATCGGCATCCGCATCCGCATTGCCATAAGGCAAAAAGGTTGAGGGTGTCATGCGTCAGCGGGCAAAATGAAAATGAGGAAAAACTAAACAATGAGAGTGCGTGGCTGATGAATTACTTGAAGCGGGCAATGCGTGGAAATCCACAACTTGGTCAAGTGGCCAAAAACCGTCAACATCAAAAAGCATACCCTATGCCATCCCCTCCCCCCCACCACTCAATGCCAACTAAGGCAAGTTCCTAGTAGAACGCACTACCGCATACCCCTCACCCGTGGCAGTTAGCCGACTTCCACCCAAAGAATGACGAATTGTTGCAAACTAAAGTGCAGCGAAGAGGAAGCACAAAAGCCAAGAATGCTCGATCGAAGCATACCCTGTAATTTGCATAAATTGTTGAACTTATTTAAGATGAATTTCAAGTAAGTTGAAAACTTAAAAACAAAATATTTACAAAAAAAAAAATTCATGTAAAAAAAAAATTAAATAATATTTATTTTAATTTTAATTTCTAAATTAAATATATTACATATTTAAAAAAATAAAATGTTCTTTTAGATACTCATTTTATGTATATCGAACCTTTGAAATGAAATTCAAACCAAATTTATGGTCTTTAACTGTTTGGAGGGGATTCCCCTTTTTCTGAAACCCTTTTTGCTTTTGGCTACAAGGTACGAGTACTACGCGTATACAACAAAAAAAAAATGCAACAGGGGTCGATTGCATGTGCGGCGTAGGGTATGAATGTATGTATGTATGTATGTATGTATGTATGTATGTATGTATGTATGTACGTATGTAACATATGTATGTATTTACATACATATGTATTATAAGTAGAAAGACGACCAACAAAGATCTTAATGGTGATCAATCTTAAGAACTTGCATTTACGTATTGTACATACATACATGCACACATACATGCTAAATAACATAATGCGTATGTATGTATATGCGTATGCGTATGCGTATGCGTAAGCGTATGTATTATATTTGTGGGTAAGCCTGGCTCCTTACCAAACATATTTCACAAGTCTGGCTGGCAGCGCTTAATAATTTGACAGCTCCTTTGACAGATGAGCTTGTCTGCGAAGTCTCTCTTTCACGCTCTCTCTTTCACTCTCTCTCTCTGTCTAAATAGCCAACCCCGTTCCCGTATCATCTCAGCCAACAGGATTAGCCCCTTGCCACCACACACCCCACCTCTTTACCTTCTTCTATCCAATAATAAATTAGCCCAAAAACTGTAAATGCAAGAACCAAGCGACAAACGCAATTTGTTCGCTGCGAAACGAAAACGAAAATACAAAAACAAAAACAAAAAAAAAACAAGCCAAAATCACATATAATAATAATAAAAAAAAAAAAAATTGCAAAATAAATACAAATTTACACAAAAAAAAAAGAAAAGAAAAGGAAAAAAACGCATTGCAGTGCAACGGACTTTGACTTGAAGTCGGACTTGGACTGACTGCTGCCTTAATAGCCATTAGCTGGGCAATTTCAGTGCAGGACACATACATATACACATACACATACGCATACACATGCATATGAAAAATTGTTGAGAAACGCATGCAACAGTAACAACAATAGCAACATTAACGAAAAACAAAACGAACACAAACAATTGTTAGACCAAAAGATACCCTAGAGCTGGGCACAATTAAAAAGAAAAATATAAAAAATAAAAAAAGGTATAATAAAAATAAATTAACAAACAAACAAATAAAAAAGGAAATTAATTTTGCAAATAAAATAAAACATTTAATGGGTATTACAGGGTGTAACAAGCACAACACCATCGCATGTTGTGTGCTTGCATTTTTCTCTGTTTTTGTTTTTTTGTTTTTTGTTTTTTGGCTTTTGGTTTTTTGGTTTTTCTTTTTTTTTTTTTGCATGTAGACCCCAATTTGGTGTTGGAAACGGGACGAGAGACCGAAAACCAGACCCAGAGCCAGGCCATAGCAGACCAGCTGCAATCTATCAACCGGCAAAACGCCTGCAGACAAACCAGAAGGAAACAACATACATCACACACACATCACACACACATCGCACACTGCAGGCGGGAAAACATTGATTGAAGCCACGGCACGGCGGCACGGGGAGCTGTTGACTTCCCTCAAATCCCGAAAAAGAGCGTGCAACATTTCACAAAACAACAACAGCAACAACAACAACTCAAAGCAAAACAAATAAAACCAAAAACAAAAAAAAAATTATTTTTAAAAATAAATTTTTAAAAAAATGCACTTAAAATTGATAAAAACACAACAAACAAAATAAAAACAATTACTTGAGTCAGTTAGACTATAAAATACCTTATATATATATATATGTATATTACCCCATTTAACAGTCGACTTTTGTAGGGTATAAAAAAAAGTTTTTTGGTTTTACCTTAATATTTAAAATATTTAATATTTAAAATTAAATTAAGTAAAATTTTGTTTTAGAAAATAGTTAACGTTTGATTAAGTGCCACAATTTGTCAGTAGTCTTATATGCCGTTTGCAAATTTGTATAGGGTATTCATACTGTGGCTGGCGAATGGATTTATGTAAATATTAATAAAAAACTTTCCATGACAATTTGTTTTAAACGTTGCGAGATTTTTTTCCATTTGTGCACATGACAAATTTACCAATTAAATAAATACCAAAAATAAAGGGATTAATAAATACCGAACGAATATGGTCAGCTTATTGAGTCAAATAACATATGTATATGTGTGCATGTGTATGTGAAATATAAATTATTTTATTGCATATATACATATACATACATACATACATACATACATACAAGTATTATAAAATATATTTGAGATATAATAAACTTTAAAAGTACACGAAATACTGATTCTACAACTTAAAGCATCAAAATTTTAATAAAAAAATATATATTAATTGATGAATACATATAGCTATAATAAAATTAAATTATTATTTTAAAAAATATTACTTTTAATTAAAGTAATAAAAACCTTAAGCATTTTGTGTACTTCTTTTGTTTTTGAATTTCTCGTTAATTTTTTGAATATTTTTAATAGTTAAACAAATTATAAAAATACATATACATAAATAAATAAAATAATAATAATAATAATTTTTTGTCATTAAATTTATATCTCTTAATTAATTGAAGCCTGATTTTAAATATATTTATTTAAGTAATTTTGTTTTTTTCATTTAATAAGTGATGAAATTTTCGTGCTAGATTCATAAATACGCGGCGGTTTGTATGTATGTACCATATATACATACATACATATATACATATATTCGATTTGTTGCAGCATTGTTGGGTAAATGTACATACATACAATTAATGTTGCAAGTGCCGCATTCGCCAGCGGAAAGGTGTGAAGTGCCGTCAGAATGAAAGCATTGAAATCAATTACGATGAAATCTTTCATCGTTATCTTTTTGGGTCGCCCACCCAGTGCAGGTGACAAATACAAATGTACCGACTCTGGATGATGACAATGATGACAATGATGATGATGATGATGATGATGTTGATGATGGGAAACTGATGTGACGGGTGGGTGGAGGGAGGCGCAAGGGGTTAGTAGTTGGTATTCCTAGGGAGGTAAGCGAGTTGACTGCACTTTGCCTAAGTGCGTCCGCGGCAAGCAATAAAAATAATAATAATCTACAACAAAACCAAAACAAAAAAAAAAAAGAAAATGAGAAAAACATAAAATAAACAAGAAAATGAGAATTGTTAGCATTTGCAAGCCGAATAAACTATACCCTTACTGGGCATAATACATTTTTACAAATTAATTTACAAGTTTAGCTTTAGTTTGATTTTTTCTTGTTGCATTTAATAAATTGTTTATTTGAATTTGTTAAATGTTTTTTATGTGGCAAGGGTATACGGAGAATGGCTTCAATTGAAAGAGGCAAGCCGAGCTAAAGGCTGAGCCATGTGGCACAGAGCTAAAGCAAAAGCCAGAAACAGAAACAGAAACAGAAACAGAAACAGAAAAAGTAAAAAAATAAAATAGAAACAGAAGAGGCAGCGTCCCATAAATTGGTCACATTGTTGATAAAACGCAACTTTATATGTTTTATATGAAGCTCTTCATGTGTGTGTATGTGTGTGTGTGTGAGTGTGTGTGTGTGTGGCGTCATCATCACAGCACACATCAATGGCTTTCATCATCAACATTGTTATCAGCTTTGACGGCAACAACAATATTCTCTCGTCTGCCAGACTTGGACTCCGTCTCTGAAATTCGCTTCCCACCTCACCTCACCTCCACCTCCCCCTCACTCCACTCCGACTCCGACTCCGACTTCAACTCCAACTTTGGCTCTGATTCTGGCTACAAACTCGTACCTCCTACTCACATTTAACTAGCTGCGGCTTTGGCTATGAAATTATTCTGGAAAATGGCAAAATAAAAACCAAGAAAAATAAATGCTGATAATGTTGAATGTGTCGCATAAATGCTTAAATGACACACGAACAGCACCAACAACAACAACAACAACAACAAGAAATAATCTAAAGCACATACAAACGCATTGCAGCCAACTATGGCAAAGTGATTCCTGGGGTAATTGAGCGTTGACAAAACTCATGCAATTAAGCTCGGAATTCGGATTTACCCAATGAACTAACTCGCTTCATGCAGTTTTTATTTGGCACTTTGAAGTATCCTTCATGAAGTTTTCGTAGAGAAATAATAAAATATAAATTTAAAATAAAAATGCATTTAATAACGTTTCAGCTTGAATTATTATTTAATTTTATATTGTTTTTATTTTATATTCAATATTTTTATTTATTGTAGGTTGGTTTTTTGCTACATTATTGTTATCATAAAAATGATCAATATTATTATTATTATTTTATTTATTATTATTATTATTATTTTATTATTATTATTATTATTATTATTATTATTATTAATATTATTATTATTATTATTATTATTATTATTATTATTATT
>JBAMCR010000279.1:0-33657 GCA_037075045.1 Mulgravea parasiatica | reverse complement strand
GTATGTATGTATGTATGTATGTATGTATGTATGTATGTATGTATGTATGTATGTATGTATGTATGTATGTATGTACATATGTACTAACTGCTGCCTCTTGTTGTTGCCATTGTTGTTGCCATTGTTGTTGCTATTGTTGTTGTTACTGTTGCTGTTGCTGTTCTTCTTTCAACTCGTTTTTGCAGTTATTGTTATTGTTGTTGCTGCTACTGCTGCTGCTGTTACTGTTATTGTTGCTGTTCTCGTTACTGTTGTCCTTACTGTTGTCGTTGTGGCAGGTCAATAGTGTCAAATTACGTATAATTATTTTTAACTTAAGCAACGTGCGTAGTTTGCTTTAGACACCCCACATCCCCCTCCCATTGCCCATCGCCAATTCTACAGCATCGTACACAAACATCATCAACAAAGAGAAAAAGAGTGAGTGAGAGAGAGAGAGAGAGAGAGAAAGAGAGAGAAAGAAAAGAGATGTGAATGCCTCTCGCTTGCCAACATGAATTTTACTCACTTGTTTCACTTTTTTATCACTCTACACTTTACCGCAATTCATTTTGTTCGCTCGTTCTCTCTCTCTCTCTATATATATATATCTCTCTCTTTCTCTCACTTAGTCATCGTTATAGTGTTGTGTCTTTTAAGTGCTCCCCACTTCTCTTTTCTTCACTGCGTCGTTTGCCTAACCACAAAACTAGCAACAAACAACAATCACATCAACCACAAACAACTATAATCATCATCAACAATCATCATTATCATTATCATAATGATATTGTTCATCATTATCACCAATATTATCGAGAAATACATTTGCACATTTACATTTTGCATCTTATGTTTCGCTTTCCGGTTCATATTGCACATACATATTTTTCACTCTATTTCCATCTCTATCTATTTAATTTTTCCAATACTATTATTAAATAAATAAATATTTATTTCCGAGTCAATCTAAATGCAGACGTATATATGTATGTATGTATGTGTATTATCTCATATAACATTAATAAATATAAAAACAAAAAAAAATAACAAAAACTTCTCAGCTTTACAACCTTTGTACAAAATACTTTCAAAGTCATCAGATGCTTATTATTTTTCAACTATAAACAGAACAGTGTATGTATGTGTGTGTGTGAATATGTGTGTTTATGTATATACACACAGTATGTACATACATACACACAAGCATAATTAAACAAATAGATATCTATATATTAGTAAAGGATTTAGCAATAATCCATTTACCTAAGCATAAGTTTAGTTATGGAAATAAATATGTATTAAGTTACATACATACATACATTCATACATATATACATATATATATGTATGTATGTGTATATTATTACTACAGTTATTCAATTTGCATTTGTCGCATTTTTGTTTTGTAATATTTTCTTAATTATTTCTCTCGAAATATTATATGAATATTTTTACAACCGGTAAAAAGTTGAACATTTTCACTTCAACTTAATTATTAACATATGTATGTACATATGTATGTATGTTGTACATGGCCAAAATGTTACAGTGTTTGTATGTATAACTGTATTATTTGCTTGCATTTAAATTGAAATTGTATTAGTGCAGCAAAGACTACAGTAAAAACTGTAAAATAGAACGTGACCGGGATAAATGCAGTCGGTTTCGTATAGAAATAGTTACGAGTACATACTCCACTATAAGTTATCTCTAGCATTTGCTTTTTCTCTCTCCCCACCCTATTCTATATCTCTGTGCATACACACACACACACATATACATATATACAGATATATCTGTATATTTTAGCTTTGACATTTTGATTTTCATGTTTATATTGTTAACATTATATTTATTTTTAGTTTGTTTCGTTTCGTTTCGTTTCGTTTCATTTTCCTTTTTGTTTTTGTTTTTAGTTTTTGCTGTTAATTGTGTCATTGCTTCAGAAAAAAAAAAAAAAAACAAAAAAAAATACTATAAAACAAAATAATAATAAAAAAAAACGTCTTATCAGCATACATAATTCTTCCTCTTACGCGGCTCGCGCTTATCACAAACTGCAACTATTTGGGTTGTTGCTGCCTTTGTTGATCCGCGCTTATCGCCTATCGCCTATCGCTTATCACTTATCGCTTATCGCTGTTAACTCGAGCAACCTGCCTGGAGATGGATAGGACACGGCGGAGCGAGACGGGATCGTAAACGGTGCGATTGTCAATGGCCGAGAATGGCGGGAAAAGCACGAATGCAAACAGGAAATGAGTTTGCTGCGGAAATGTATGTATGTATGTACTATATTTGCTCCGCGTGTGCGACAGAGACGGCAAAAGCAAAGCAAAAGCAATTGCTTAAGACAAGACAAGACGAGACGAGACGAGTTTCACCAAGATGTTGAGCGAGGGGCGTCTTAAAAATATGTATATACATACGTATGTATATGTAACGTACATATGTGTATGTATATGGATAGTAGGAATAAATAGTTACTGTATTTAACATACCTATGCATTGACGATGCACTAGCAACTGACAACCGTTGATGATACGCAGACATGTTCGCAGCTTGTTGTTGTTGCTGTTGTTGTTGTTGTTGTTGCTTTTGCTGCTGATGCTGCTGTTGCTGTGTTGTTTTACTTTGCTGCTGATTAGACGCTGTTGCTTGAGGATGCTGCTGCTGCTGTTGCTGTTGCTGTTGCTGTTGTTGCTGATGATGTAAATGATGGGACGTTGGTCCATTATCATGCACTTGATGCGACGCGGCAGCGTTTGTTGCTGCCGCGTTGTGTTGTTGCTGTTGTTGTGGTTGATTGTTGCCAACACGTTGCTGCTGCTGCTGCTGCTGCTGCTGCTGCTGATGATGATGATGATGATGAAGTTGTTGCTGTTGGTGCTGCTGCTGTTGCTGCTGCTGATGTTGCTGCTGCTGTTGCTGTTGTCCACTGTTTGTGGCGTTGTTTGTGGGCGGCGGAGCACCGACCTGCACTGAAGAGGAGCGTATAGCTGCTTCCATTTCATGCCGAACTCTTTTGGCTTAAACACTTGTTGTTGCGCTCAGAATTACAAGTTGTTTTTGTTGTAGCAGCTCCTGTTGTTTTTGCTGTTGCCGTTCCTGCTGCTGCTGCTGTTGCTGTTGCTGAAGTATTGCTGCTGCTGCTGCTGTTGCTGCTAATCTTGTTGTTGTTGTTGTTGTTGTTGTTGTAATTATTATCACTGGGCTGATTAAATGCAACAGCATTGAACTGCAACATATTCACAACATATGAACAAATTATGCCAGAGAAAATTGTTTGTTTGTTGCCGTTTTGTTTTTATTTTTTTTTATGTAAACACTTTAGTTACTGCAGCAGTTGTTGTTTTCTGTTGTTGTTGTTGTTGTTGACGTTGTTATTGTTGCAACACCAACCAAACAGCAACAACAAATTGCTATGGCGTTCAAAAGACGCCATGCAGCTGCTGCTGCTTATGTTGCAATTGCATTTCCAGCTGCTGTTGTTTGTTGTTTGTTGTTGTTATTATTAATATTATTATAATTATTATTAAAATAATTACAATTTTGCTTATTATTGTTATAGTTGTTGTTGTTGTTGCTGTTGCTGTTGCTGCTGCTGTCGTTGTTGTTGCACTCACAATACGTTATATGTTATATGAATTAATTAATTTCTTCTTGTTGTTTCACTAAATTAATAATAATTTTTCCTTTTTTGCTTTCCTATTTACACACACACACACTGCGTCTGCTGCAAAAAAAAAATAAATAAGAAACTTTGTTGAAAATTTGATTTAAAGCGCGAACACACGCGCACATGAAATGCGGCAACGATGCGCGACGCCATGTTGCACATTTTCTGCACTTTCTCATCTAAACGCGTTGTTTATTACTATTGTTGTTGTTATTGTATTACACCATATGAAAAAAATTATATTATATGTATAGCTAAAAAAAAAAAAAAGTAAATAAAAAAACATATATGTACATGTCTATACATATAAAAACATATATGTATGTATGTATGTACATATAAACTATTTTAGGCCGCAAAAGCGCACAACTTTTTTTTTTCTAATTTGACACACATTTTGTTGCAAGTAGTTGCTGCTGGTTGGTTGTGTGTGGGCGAGAGGCGACCGAAGGTGTTGTGTGTGTGTGTGTGTGTGTGTGTGCGTATCCCTTTTATCTCTGTATCAACAAATTAAGTGCCTAAAGCAATTGTGAAATACATTTACATACATACATATGAACGTATGTACATATTTATATATATATATACATTCATACAATAAATAAATATTTATGAATTTTGAATAGATTTATATGAATGCATAGAATTATTTTATTTTATTTAATTTTTTATTAATTTGTAATTTCATTGTATTTTTATTAACTTTGCACGCTTTTTGATTTGAATTTATTTCTCATTTTCCGTTTGCTGTTTAATGCCGCTGGTTTTTCATCTTACGACTTGCTTATCAGCTGCATTATCACAATTATTTTAACAAAACTTAAAAAAAAAAGCACACATAAAAAAATGGTTTCTTTTTTTTTGCCTTTCGTTTTTTTATTTTCTTTTAGCTGAATTTTACATATTTTATTCGTGATCCACTAACAAGCTGCAATGAAAAGAAAAGAGCAGAAAAAAAACTTGATTAGTTGACAATATCGATAATTAATAATAATATCGATAATAATAACTTATTCGTAATATAAATAAAAAATTTATATAAGCTAGGTACATAGCCTACAGTAATTGGTGGAACTATGTACATACATATACATACATACTGTGTATTTTATAATATTGTCAAAACACTGATACATATATAGCAATAAATCAGTTAAATCTGTTAAACCGCAGTTAAGCCGCAGTTAAACCGCAGTTAAATCACGGATTCTTATAGATTTATAAAATTTTAATGGTTTAAAAACAATTTTTCCCCAACAGATATTGCATTAAAAATGTGTTTTTCGTTTTAAATAATGTAATATTTTAATCTGAAGTTAATTTTCACTATAGTTCAAGTAATCATTTTGTACATTTAAAAAAATTAAGTGATGAATCGAAAATACAAATAAATTTATATATTATTTATATACAAAAAAATGTTTAACAAGCAAAAAACTTAGATTAAAAAAAAAATTATATGAAATGTGTAATTACATATGTATATATGTATGGTACACATATTTATGTATGCACTGGTATTTATTTATATTTGTATGTACAATTCAAGTAAAAATAATTCCTTTTTTACTCAGATCTTTCGGATCTAACAGATACTAACTTATTTAATGCCGCGTTGGCTAGGATATCAAGAATCGGACAAAAATATCCATTAACGATTATCCTAACTCAGAGCTGTCAGCGTATTATTTTATTTTCAGGATATATATATATATATATTTAATTCCACATCAGATTCTCTATTTAACATGAGATACTTGGTATTCGAATTCACAAAGGATATAAAATATCCAAAGTATATGTATATGTACATAGTATATACTTGTAATATTTTATAGATTCATTTTTGAATTTTTCCTTTGCGGAGAGTTTACAGTATCAACATAATTCAATGTACATATATAAATATTTCGTTTTGAGATTACACAATCATTCGAAAACTAAATTGTTATTTACTATTTAAAAAAGAAAAAGGTCGTACGCTAATAAATTACAAGATTTAGGTTAAGATCAAGTTTCTATAGAAACGTGACTCACTAACATTGCAGGGGTTTTTGATATTTATTCTTGTTTATCGCTGCAATTGTTAGAATGTTTGTAAAAACAAAAAAGCTTTGATAAGCTGTATCTCGTGGAGCTTAAAAATTTGTTTTCTTATCAACGGAAAATGAAAAACAAAAAAAAAACAAACTTAAAGGCCAAAAATAATCTCAACAACAATTACACTAATACACACTCATTTATCAAACATTTAAAAGG
The DNA here is from genome assembly GCA_037075045.1 of Mulgravea parasiatica. Taxonomy (NCBI): domain Eukaryota; kingdom Metazoa; phylum Arthropoda; class Insecta; order Diptera; family Drosophilidae; genus Mulgravea; species Mulgravea parasiatica. The sequence goes on along the minus strand of JBAMCR010000279.1, from coordinate 27,736 downwards.
TTTTTTTTCATTCCCCGCACGAGCATTACAACGTTATAAACGCGTGTTGCCAACATTAAATAAATAAAAAAAATAAAATACTTTGTAAATACAGAAAAAAAAAACACTCAGAAATCAGAAGTAGTAGCAGCAGCAGCTTCTGCGACGACGGCGACGTCAGCAGAAGTAATAATATCAAAAGGCAGAAGCAGAAAAAAGCTCCGACGGTGTCGACAAACTGGAAACTGAAACTTGGCAACAGCGCACACGGCCACATGTTTTGCTCGATTGCTGGTCAGAAACATTTTTGTTTTTGTTTTATTTTTTTTATGAAAGCAATTAAACTGCACAGCTACAAAATTATTTTCAAAAAAAATAAATAAATATACGAAAAGAGAAAAAAGCATAACGACAATAACAAAAAACAGCTGGCAGCAAGCAACAATAATTCGCAATATATATAGTATATATTGTAAATACATATGTACATATAAGCATACATACAGACATACATACATACGTATCTACATTTTAAGTAAATTAAATTCACACTATGAAAATTACACTGAAACTGAATTGAATTTAAGCAAACGGCAAAAACTCACATTCTCACACAAATACAAAGCCATATACAGACAAATAACCACATATGCGTGCACAAATATATGTTTATATGCACAAACACAAATACATATATACATACGTACATACATAGATGAAAATTAAGCACGAAATTCCACAAACAAGCAAAAACAAAAACAAAAAAAAAATCAACCAAGCGTCGCAACGTACCAAAAGCCAAGCATAAAGCAGCGACGTCGGCAGCAATAAAAATATACAGAGCCCAACAACAGCAAGATAGCAACGTTGCCATACTTCACACAAAGCAAAAGACAGAAAGAAAGAAAAAAAGAAAAAAAAACTTAAGCACGCGTAAGATTAAAGCAGCGGCAGCGACAGCGACAGCGACGCAAACGCCAACCAGCCGAATGCGCTGTTGACAATTTTCAGCAGCAGCCCCAGCGCAAACAAATTAATAAAAATAACAACACACGCATAGCAGCAACAGCAACACAGCACAGCAACAACATCGCAACAGAGAAGCAGCAGCAGCAGCAGCGGCAGCAGACGACGACAATATGAAAAAGAGGCTTAAAACTATACAAAACAAAAAAAAAATAAAATAAAAATAAAAATAATAATAAAAAAGAAACGAGCAAAAGCAGCGCAGCCAGCATCGATGCCAACAGCGTTATAATAATAATAATAGCATAAAAAGAAATTATAAAACAAAAAAAAAATAAATAAAAATAAAAAATAAAACCAACTCGAAGCAAAAGCAAAACAACGAAGGAAAAAAAAAAAGATGCCGAGTAACAACATCTGCCCATAGCGCGCAAGAGCGACAAGGTACCACCACCAGAGAGTGTACGATGGAAAGAGAGAGAGCGCAAGCGAATAACCGAGCGACCAAACAACAAAACGCCTGACCGAACAACCGAACGACCAACCGTCTGTCAATCAGTCAGCGACGTTCGTTAGCGTCATACAAGGGCGACAGCGGGTGTGCAGTGGGCCACTGCTGAGGTTGAGCAAAAACAAAAAAAAAAACACAGAATAACAACGCGGGAACTTGAAGATACATGTATGAATGTATATGTACGTACATTCACACATAGATACACATTTTTATGTGTGTATGTGTGTGTGTGTGTGTGTGTAGAAATATATGCATATACATGTGTATGGGTATACAATTTATACACATAGATACATATACACGCCATACAAATGCAAACAGCAGGCAGACTACGGCAGCGCTGCTGCTGCGCAGCCACGTTGTACGTACGTATGTATGCATGTATGTATGTAAGTATGTATGTATTTTTGTGAGCGTTTGGTTATGTGGCGCGCGGGTGACGCAACAGCAAGTGCAAGGCGGTGGGGCAGGCAGCGCTGTTAGCAACTGAATTCCCAACGTACATACATACATACATATATATGTATATACATACTTACATATAAAATACATGCAAATATGTATAGATACATATATACATAGATACATACACACACACAAACACATTTATATATATGGAAAGAAACACGAGCGCAAAACACAGACACAAAACTCGCAACGTCATAACGAGTCGAGCGACAAAACGAACGCCAGAATAAACGCACGAAGAAACAACCGACACGACGGAACGACGAACAGACGGGCGAACGGACAGACGGGTAAACCGACAAACAGTCGGACAGTCGGACAGTCAGACAGTCGCGCTTAGTGACGTGCACAAAAATCCCTCGAGTAGCGCAGCGCAGCGGCGCTCTGGTACGTACGTATGTATGTATCTATGTGAGCGTAACTGTATGAGTGTGTATATGCAGACGTATATATGTGCCTCTGTGTGTGTGTGTGTGTGTGTGTGTATATGAAAAATGATAGGAGACTGAGAAGCAAACGAGTCTAACGAGTAAAACGCAGCAATAAACAAGGCAAGCGCTTGCTTTCTGGGCAAAAGAGCGCGGGTGCGCAAGGTGAAACGTAAAAAATACAGAGTATAAGAAGAAGCTAATACAGAGAGAGAGAGAGAGAGAGACAAAGACAGAGAGACATAGAGAGAGAGAGAGAGAGCGAAAGATACATATACGTGTGTGTGTGTATTGTACATACATACGTATGCATTAGTATACAGAGACCGTATAATAATAATAATTGTGGAGCATTGGCAGGCTGGCATAAAATACACACGTACATATGCACACATACACATACACATGTGTGTAAATGTGCATGATTTTTAGCTACATACACACATACACATATGCATATGTACGTACATACATTTATAATAATGTGGGCGTCGGGGGTATACTAGGCGGCAATCAGTATACTATATATATATACACACACACACACATATATATGTACATATACAAATAAATGTATTTGTATATGTAGTAAAATATTCACAATGCCGTAAAATGAAAAGGTAAATGAAATGAAACGGAATGAAAACAAGAATGCAAAAACAAATGGTACGTACATCAACATTACATTATGTATGTATGTATGTTTTTATATGTACATACATACACACATATGTGCATACATATGTAAGAATTTGTATATGCAATTTCGTACAATCAATATCAATAAAAAATGAAAAGTATTTTATGTGTTTTTAAACAATAGTTCTATTTCAATAGTTTCCGAGCTCGATCAAATTTTTTTTAGATTTGATAGCAGATCATGACACATACATATGTATATATATATATAGATATGTATGGTATGTACATACAATCAATTAAAGCGAACAAAGGCACATCAAACCAGATATTCAGTTCTTAAGCGACAAATACTTTTATGAGATTAAATTTTTAATTTTATTGCATAAATCAACATAGTCTTAGTTTTTGAAGTATTGTACTTTCTTGTTATATTTTATAACGTTAACGTACACATGTATGTACATACGTATGTATATTGTTGTAGGAAAAACTGAAATTAATGTGCATACACACACATCGCAGTATGTTATATACACGCGTGCATTTGTATGTAAGTAGTTAATATTAGTTGTCAAATAATGAAAAAGTATCTTTCGTCAGACGTTTGTATATGAGATACATACATAATGCATTTATTTATGTATGTTTGTATGTATGTATGTATGCAAATACATATAATATACAATGTAACATACTATAAGATATCAGATATCATTTTGATTAAATCGTGCTTATGTACATACATCACCTGGTGCTACCTATGATAATTATCTTATGTACACACATGTATGTATACATATATCCGTATATGTACATTCATATTTATAAGATATATACATGCATATACATGCATAAGTATGTGTATGCATATAGTGCAATATGCATTGATTACAACCAGGGGACAGGGGCCAGGGGCCAGGGAAAGCGAGTTTTAAAGAGAAATTCTCATCAATCGCACATAAAAAAATATCATTAAAAATTATTAATTGTATTTAATAAAAATTCAAACATAGCTAAAGTGATGCTTAATTTGTTATTTAACATTAATTAAAGTAAATAATCGTATTTTTAAATACATAGTTTATTTTATGGTTGTACATGTTGTTTAAGGCGTCTTTATGGCCAAATAATAATATTGTACAAACTCCCTTTTCCCCCAAGGATATCACTTAATATACATATACAAGCATATACCATACATACAACTGTATATACACACATACATATGTATAAACAAAATTAAAATAAAAATGAAAATTAAAATAAAATCACGAGTTGGCCGAAAGCAATTTATTTGAGATAGCGCCCCTATGCTAGCAGCAGCGTCAACGTCGAGCTGTGCTGCTATTGTTGTTGTTGTTGTTGTTCTTATTGTTATTGTTGTTATTATTGTTGTTGTTGCTGTCGCTGCTGTTTTTTGTTTTTGTTTGGTTGCTTTTGCGTCGCTGTTGCTGCGCTGCTTTTGTCGGGTAAAGTAAAATATTGATTTTTCGTCTGAGCTTTAATTTAGTGCGCCAGCTTTTATTATTTTATTATTATTATTATACATTTTTTTTTTGTTTTGTAGCTATGCCTCCGCTCTACGTGAGTGTGTGTGTGTGTGTGTGTCAGTGCGTGTGTGTGTATGTGTGTGTGTATCTGTGTCTTTATTGGTTGTTTTTGTTGCGTGCGTGTATTTTTTATCAGTACTACTCTAGTTGTTATTTTGCTGCTGTTGTTGTTGTTGTTGCTTCGCACACATATACACACATATATACACATACATACATACATACATATTTTACGATTTTCTTTTTTCTGTTTTCGTATTTTGTTGCTGTTATACAAAAATAAGCGCATGTGAACGCGCATGGAAAACGTGTTTTCAGCTTGGAAATGTGTCGTAGGTTTTTGCGTGTTTTATTTGTGCGTGTGTGTATGTGTGTGTCTGTGTGTGTAAGTGTATTTAGCTTTCACAACACAACACAAGATACGCAATACTATACACCCCATACCCCAAACCCTTCTAAGCCTCAACACTATCTATACGCTGTATGTAGCCTTCCTTCTCGACTGTTTCTTACAAACAAATGTATAATATATACATATATACGTAAAATGTATCTAGATATATATGTATATATATATACATATATATATATACATATGTGCAATCAAAGTAAAGTGCAACAGAAATGGAAAAACGCATATGCCACACATATGTATTTTATGTATTTATATAACATAAATACATAACATACCATACATACATACCATGTATGTGAGCCACCCGCAAGACTTTTAGAGAGGGACAAAAGAAGGTTAATGTTGAAAAGTTCAAAAAACAAAAATTCATAAAAATTATACCATTAACAAATTGTATTTGTACTCGTATGTATTGTGCAAATAATGAGTAACAAAATTAATTTAATTTAATTTTTAAACACAAAGAAATTATTTTCTTTTAAAAGGCATCTTAATTACATTTGTTATTATATTTTAAGGATTATTATTAATACGTATTTAAAGTATTGCAGAATTGAATAGTAAAAAAATTTAATATTCGCTCGAAACAAGACAAAATTAAGTTATTTTTTTAAGCGTTCGGCATTAAATCAATCAAAAATAAAAATAATTACCGAAATCAAAAATTTTTTCGCACCAATTTATAAATTACATGAATGAGAATAATTTTAAAAAAATACATATACCATACATACTTATACAATCAATATTAAAACATATATACTAAATACCCACAAAATAGGAATTATAAAAAATTATAGAAAAAGTCAAATTAGACATAATTGACGAATACATTCATACATACATACATACATACATATTTGAAGGTTTTATCTACATTATTCAATGCCTGTGTATAATTAAGGCCAATCGTCGTACCACAATATATTATATTAAATAAAATTAGTAAATTGCAATTGATGTTTTTTTTAAATAAGATTATATATAGTTCTTATAAAGTTTAGTTATTGGAGAAACGGTATTTTCATTGTATATATTTGCATATGTATATGTAAATGAATACTTTCTTTTAATAAAATAAATATGTTTTTTCTCGTCAAAGTATTTTTACAAACAAAATGAAAAACTTTGTTTCTTAAGTTTACGGAAAGTCATTTTATTAAATTAAAAAAAATGGCAAGATTTTTTTATACAATATTATATATGCATGTTTGTTAAATACTAAAAGTATTTGAATTTCTTGTTTATGGTTTATTGTATATTATTTTGAATTAAATTTAAAAGTTTTAGATACGCCTGAGATACTACAGAACATTTTTTATTTATTAAAAAAATATTAATTCTTTTCTTTTATATAGTTTATGGCATTGTTTTAACTTGTATAGAATATTCCATACTATTTTTTTTTTATCTATATGTTTTGCACGTTTTTCTTTTATTTTCTCAATTTTGGATACCTGATGATCAAAATAAATATTACAAAGAAATAATAATATTTAATCCTAAGGCATTACACATTTTATTTTTTTGCTTTTTTATATAAACGGAATAACAATTTTTATAGAAAATATAAGTGTTTAAAAAAATAGCGTAGAATAAAAGTTAAATGGGTTTTTAATTTAAAAAAAACGTGTTTTTTTTTAATTTCTTCACAGCTGCAGTTCTTAATTACATATTTTATAATGTACCTAATCATCATATAAAAAAGGTGAATAACAATTATTTATTTAATCCTTTTAACTATTTGGTTTAGTTATGTACATACATACCACATATATTATATTTTATATTGTAGCTTTAATTATCAACAATATGATTTGTATATTCAGAAATGCATAGATGATTCATTAAAATTATTAAAAATAATTGTTAATCTATATGAATATATTTTTACATTTAAATTAAACATTACTTTAAAAGTTAAATTTCAATTTATCCTTATAAAAACAAATAAAAATAAATAAGAATAAGAATTCGTTTTATTATCGTTTAAAGTAAAAATTAAGATTTTGTTTTTAAACTTTTCCAAGAGTGAACATTACCGAATTTTAAACCTTTTGAATAGACAATGTGATTCATATTAAAATCTTGTTATAAAATGTACAATATATATTTAAAAAATAATAATAATCATGTAAAAAGCATGTATTAAACTAATACGTAATTAAATAATTGCAATTTTTAAATTATGTTTTATATACATACACATGTATATTTAATGCGTACAGCTTTATCACTCCATAAGTTTTTAATACATATTGTAATTATTTTTACATCAAATCTTAAGCTTATTATTAATATAATATATCAACTTTAAAAATCACATAAACAAGTCTTAAATTCATTGTAAATAATTAATATAAATTTATGCAAAATTTGAGCTTTGCGATATTTCAGATTGTTTTAATTGGTGGAAAAAATATATATTGTGCCATATATGTATGTTACATTTCCATATGTATAAATAAATTATTTTATTTATTTATTTATAATTAACAATATACCGCGTAAGCTGAAACAAGTATAAATTTATATTGAAATTAAACATCTTGAACTCACATACATACAATCTCGTTAAGTATAACTCAATAAAAAATATTTAAGATAGTATTTCAGTCGTTTGTATTTGGGCTTGTACTTTGATATTTGATTATATAAACATCATACACGTGTATGTGTATACATACATACATACACACATATAGCGTATATCGTAAATGGCTGATTAGGTTCTTAAATTAAGCATAAAGAAAAGTAAAATCAGCAGAAATACATAGAACCTAATACGTATGTACCATATGTACATACACTTGTATATACATGCGCACATCTGCATATACTATGTACATATGTATGTTATGTGCATGTGTGCATATAATGTTCCTATTAAATAAATGAAAATTATTCAAATATTTAAACACAACTCTAACAAATTGTAACCAAATTTGTATGTTAGAAAATGCATTTAAAAGACAAATAACCTAAAGGGTGCATACATACATGTACACATACATGTACATATTATGCTTTAAAGATTTTCCATTTCATTTAAATCATTTATCGTAATAAAAATTGCATATATATTTATATTTCATCAATTGAAACTATCGAGTCTGATTCAAATTCACATCCAAAGTCACGCCATCATAGATTTAAAAATAAATTAAATTATTTTTCGCTTTTGTTAAGGATTAAAGCAATTAAACTAGTTTCAATATTTTCCAGCATTGTCTTTGATAAACTGAAAGTTTAGGAATAACGGGGATTACAATGTATATTTAGAGTAATTTAATTATTCTACAAAACTTTTTTCTTAAACTGGCTAAATTCTTTGACTATAATTCAATACAATATGTCCGGAGGGCGCAGTTTTCTTTTTTGGATTTTCGCACCTGCGAAATTTGCAAGAGTTTTGAAATATTTTTTTTCTAATCGATCGTTACATTATTCAATATGTACCATACGTATACATAGTTGGCTTTTAAAACTGAATAACATATTTAGAAATTCGTCCCATCCAGCGCAGGGATTCTTAAATTTCTGCTAGCACGATTTTGCATATTTCAGAATCCGACAGATTCTTATTCCTCGCTCATCACACGAATATCTATGTCTTCTACATACATGCACCCAACACACACACACATATACATATGTACGTGTGGATTACTTTGAAGTAATGCCGGTCGTCCAGCGGGGAGGCCATCTGACATGCTATTATAAATATGGCCAAACAGTTTAAATTGCTGTAATTTAATTTTGCATATTTTACACAGACAATACATAAGTAAATGGTGTATGTACATGTAAAGAATACGCACATACATATTTCTATCAAACAGGCAGATACAGATACATTTATTACTTGCTTATATATACATAGATACATAGATATTAAGTGGACATTAGCCAGGGTGGCGGCATCTAAAATTGCAGTTAATTTTTTCTTTCCAGCCTTACAGTCAAAATTGCCGCAAGCGGGCAAAAAACAAAAACAAAAACAAAAAAAAAGAAAAGAAACGTCACAAGGACGTTGCGGTGGCGCAAGAGTGAATGAAACAAAAAAAAAAAATATATATATATATATATATATATATATATATATATATAATGTATATGTACATACATATAAATAAAGATAAAAATAAAAGGGAGAAAGAGCAGAGTAGTAACAGAGCGTACAAAATGAAACGTGCGATGTTGCCAAATTTCAGACATGCCCAAAAAATAAGGGAAAAAACAGTTTACAGTTTACGTACGTATCTGCTTTATACGAGGTTGAGGCTTTTGGGGTAAAGGAAAAATCAATATGCGATTGCGATTGCATTTAAATGAACAGAAATAACAAACAGAACATGAAGAACAAGAAAGTGGCACAAGAAATGTTATAGATACAATAGATATGCTAAACGACACAGAAATTACATATGTATGTAGTGGCAGCAGGGAATGGGTTGACGTTGACAACAACAATAACACCAACAACATCGACAATATCATAATAATAAATTATTAAATACTAATAATAATAATTAAATAAAATAAAAAATAAAAAAAAACTCTAATACCAACCGGTTGAACAAGAAATTCTACGTGCGTTGCCTTAACAAACAAACAAAAAACAAAAAAATACAGAAAATTAAAATAACATAAATAAAAGATATACAGAAAATTTACCAACAAAACTACCAAACCACGTACGTGCATACTTATGTATGTACATATGTATATACATATGTCTATACAGTGTGTATAGTTGTCCTTATGTCTGTCAATTCAGTCCGTGTTACCGTGTATATGATTAACAAATATTATTCGCCTCGATACATAAAAAATATGTATGCACATATGTATGTATATGTATGTATATGTGTATGCATATGGAAACATACGTACGTGCACATTATGTATGCATAACGTAAAGAAAAGAAAAGAAAAGAAATTTGTAAGGAAAAAAATCGTTGTAAAGAAGAAGCACGAGAAGTAATATTTGCATAATTTAAATGCTAATTAACAAACGCAAGAGGAGCTACAGAAAGCAAAAAATAAATAAATAAATAAATGAAACAAAGAAACAAACAAACGACTCCACAGCGTAGAAAAAGCTATAAATAAATATATGCATATATGTACAAACGTACATATACATGTATATATAAATGTATGCATAATATAAATACATATCTATACAATGGTATATGAGAACTTGAAAGTCCGACAAAAAATCAAAAACTCGTTTTTTCTTGGCGCCATATATACAACTTGAAAAACTTCTACAAAAAATACAAATAAAAATAAAAAAATAATAATAATAATTAAAAAAACAGTTGCGAAGTTCACACAATGAAACAAAATATAAATTTATGTATTTGTGTACACATATAAGCTTAATAAAAACTTTAAAAAAGAGAAAATTAAATAAGGCAATTGAAAATGAATTAAACCGATCATGGGGAGCCACAAAATAAAATACAAAATGTCACAAAATATACAAAAATTTAAATTTACATATTTATGCACATACATACATACGTATATGGTATGTCAATTTGTCAACTCTGACAATGAAACTTTAGTTCATGAACATACATATGGCGTCCGGGCAAGAATGAGATACAGATATATATATTTTCAAATTTTCTTATTTAAAGATCATTAAAAAACCATTATACATACACATGTACATACTACATAAATATGTCTGTATATACTGTGTATATATGTTTATATATTATAACAGTAACTTGTTTTTCATTTTTTATTATAAATATTCTTCGCTAATAAGGAAAATAAATATTTGTTAAACAATTACATTTCATTAAATCTTGAATTTGATAGGGTATTATTATTTTTTTTTTTATATATATTTTTTTCTGTTTATTGTGAAATTATTGATCAATGTATATAGTAATTTTTGAAATGAATAATCATAAATAAAGTTATAAATACCTAATATGTATCTACATATGCATACACTCAGCGAAATTCAATTAAAGACAGTCAGTTTAGCTTCTTCAAGCAAGTGAAATGCGAAATATTTAGATTTAATTTGTGATTTATATTTAATTTAATAGAATTTAACAAATTATAAAGTACAATATTTCAAATTAAATCGAGTGTAGAAAAGGGAAAATGCTTTCGTCAGATGAAATCGTGAAAATCTAGGCTTGCAAGGGGATAATGGCAGGAAGAAAATAAAAATTTATTTAAATTATAGCAAAGATACATTGTAGCTATGATTATATTATTATTAGATTTTTAATTAGTTTTTTTAAATAGCCTTATATAAGTATAAAAACTGAGTATCCGTTGAAAAAATATATATTTTAAGCGGCATAAAATTATTAAATTTAATTTTGTAGAAAATAGGTTATGAATCACAAAATTAACTGTATTTAAAAACTATACATTTTATAATTTTATATTTATACATATTGTGATACATATGGCAAAATTCTGATAAACATTGCTGAATTAAACATTTTGAAATAAGCGATTTACAGGAAGAAGTCTAGAAGCCAATAAATATTTATTTTTTTTTTTTTTAAAACAAGAATATGCACATACGTTCTAGAAAGTTTTAAAAAAATGTCACTTACTATAATTAATTAAAAGAAAATTTTCCTGCAAGGTGGGCAAATTTTTTCCAAAATCTAAGTATTATATATAATTAATTTTTTTAAAGAGTATTTAAAATAAAAAGTTTCCCAATTAAATGAAAAATATACAAAAAAACTTTTCTATAAGTTTTTCTCAAGTTTATGTCTAACTCAACAAGGAGCTGTGTAAATAAAATTCAATGCAAATCGGGTAGAAAACTGAATTTATCTATACAATATTAATATAAATTTCGCGGCCATGTGGGCAGATTTTCCTATATTTATGTATAGTATCTATAGTTTAATGAATTTTCCCTAAGATGAATATGCAACAAAAACTTTTATAAAATGATTTTTAATAGAATTTAACTTCCCCATTGAATTTTTTCTTCTCCAAGATCGGCTTTTAGTGAGGAAACATGACCGAAAATAAAGTTTTTCTCAAAAATCAAATTTTCTAGATAATACTCAAGCAACTTTACTTGCACATTTGAATTTATGTACATACATATCTATGTATGAAGGTATATATGTTTGAACATCGTATATACATACATACATTTAAGTCTTTTGACACATAAGGTCTTTTTATATTTTGTAACATCTTGTATAGAAGAAATATTAAATTAATCGTTGATATTAAGTCATTAAAATATGAAAAAAAAACTAATTTTTCGATATTTTATCATATATACCGCTACAAAAAAAAAAAAGTTCAATTCCAACTTGATGTGTATACAAGTATATATGTATTTTTTCCGATAAATTTATGTATTACATACATACACATTAAACTAATTGTATTTAAAATTAATAATAAACGTATTATAAAAAATTTTGCAAAACTTACCGTAAGGAAACACGAATAATCAAATTGTCGAGTTTGCAAATCCAAAATTAGCTCAGTTAGAGCTCTTGCTATAATTTTAGATGTGTTACATACATATACAGATATTACAAACATCCATAGATGTGTATGAAAATACATACATATGAAAATATGTAACATGTATGTAATTTGCGAATGTAGCTTATTTTCGATTATTAATTGTATCATTTATATATTTGTCGTTTTTAAACGCGTTTTTCAAATTTGTATTTGTATATGTATATATATATAGATATATATATATACATATACATTTTTTTTTCTTCTTAATTTTATATATTTTTTAACGATATTTAAAAATTTTTCACACACAAAACACAAAAAACATTACCAGCAAACGGTAAAAACTTTTTTATATTGCATATTTTCTTCGTTTTTTTTTTTTTGCTTTTACGGATTATTGATTTTTTTCTTTATTGCAGAAAAAATCTTTTAAAAAAAATGTTTAAAAAAATATATATATTAACAAACTATGAGTGTGCATACTCTACATGTAGGTATATATGCATGTAAATGTATTTCTGTATGTATCAAATACATACATATATATGTATAGATATGAACGTATGCGCGTGGGTGTGTACATGCATACATATACGTATGAGAACTGTATAATACATATGTATGTATATACATATTTATATGAATTTCTCTGTACACATCGCAAGTAGCACCAATAAAGCACAGGTAAAATTATACGAAGGTCCTGTAACTGGCATTTTCTAGGACAAAAAACTTGAAATAATTTGAAATTTTACTTTGGGCGGTGCCACATATACAGCAACAATAAAAACAAAAAAAGAGTTTCTAACAAATTTATTTCACACAATATGCATACATACATGTACTTTTTCTATATGTACATACATATATGTGGGGCTTGGCTTTGGCGCTTTTTTATGTCTCACAATTTTAATTTTCTTTTTTACACAACATATATGTACAGATGTACGTATATACATACATGCATTTGTATATAAGATTAACTTGCCCAGCTGTGCACAGAAAAAAATTTCAATTTATTATATAAAAAAGTAAACGAAAAAAAAAACAACAAAAAAACAATCTATGCCACTTTAAAAAAGCACACAAAAGGAAAAGAAAAAACTGAACAAAAAATTAGAATTGGAACGCTGGCGACGACGTCAGCAGTAGCAGCAGTACACATATACACATATCTATATACACACCCACACATACAATACAGTACAACGGCCACAGACCAAAAGATTTAAAGAGAGAGAAAGAGAGAATCACATATACACAACACACACATATAAATATATAAATTTATATATATATATATTTATTTATTTATATTTTATATATGTATACATATGAATGTATGTATGTATATAAATATATTTAGTTATATATTTTATATCTATTATATATATGTATATACATATATATATACAGTATATACAAATTCCAACAATTCGCGCTGCGTTTTTTATTTGCGCTTCATTTTCACTTTAATATTCGCACTTAGATTCATATTGCATTTAGGCATACAAAAAAAAAATATTTAAAAAAATAAAATATGAGCAAAGTGTTTTACACCTACATACTTCTGTATTTATGTATGTATGTATATGCATAAAATAATCATATATGTAAGTACATATGCACAAGCCCATATATATATACATGTGTATATATTACTGGTGCACATATGTATGTATGTATATACACAAGAGGGGCGGGTTGCGGAGCTCAGTAGTAAAACGCGACGCAATTTTCGAATGTATTTTGCTTTTCTCCGTATTTTTGCCTATAAACAGCTATAAAAATACACACACACACACACAAACAATATATATTTTATATATACATATAGTTACATTTTTTTATTTCATTATTTTTATTTTTTTTTTTTTTTGTATTATGGCGTGGGCGGTATCTTCTTCAATTTCGTTTTGCTTTACAGCTCTTTAACGGTTTTCGATTCAATTCTTTTAATTTTTCTTTTTTCGCTTTATGTTTCACATTTTACCTTGCTATTTGGATTTATTTTTTATAGAGACGATTTTTATAATTTTTCGTAAATTTTTTATAAATAAATTCGCAACGTATCTGCAAATGTCGTGAAATTTTCACATGTTCTGCACGCGCTGCACACACCCGAGTTTTTAGGATTTGAACAACGACATCCACACAACATCGACGACGACGACGACGACGACGACGAAAGTGAAGCTGCTGCTATTGCTGTTGCTGCTGTTGTTGCGGTGGTGCTTTAGCTCTTTGGCCGATACCAAGGTGAACGCAACGCAGCGCGATCCAACATCAAACTCGAATTTGTTGTAAGCGAACATGTTGGAGTTTGAATAGCAATCGGTTCGTTCTTGCAATAGGCGCCAAAAATATCAACTACATATACGCACATACATAACACACACACACACAGTATATATATATATTTACATACATATGTATGTATGTACATACATTCAACCTCACACAACAAGTTCGACTTGACACTGCCGCCATAAAATATTAGGCACACCTAAATTAATTAATAAATTATCAACATAATATAACACCTTAATATCACAATAAAATATATTAAAAAAAAGCTTTAAACTTTACAATTGAAATCGAAGTAAGTAATAATTGTAAATTTTAATAAAAAACGAAAAATATAAATATACAACGAAATTTTACAATAATTACAAAGACAGGAATAATTTTTTTTTTTTTAATTACATGCTCTTGTATTCTCTGACTTTACAACAATATTACTGGAGAGTATAAAAATCTATAATATAATGTGAATTTTAAAAACAAAATATTTTATTTCCATAGCAAGAGTTATTAATTATATTAATTTACTAACTAGCCAACTTGAACAAAAAAAGAAAATACAATTTGTAGAATATTTTATAAACTTAATCTGCTCCCAGTATACATATGTACACAAATGAATGTATGTATGCATGCACTGATGTTTATAAATCTATAAATATTATATCTGTGCTGCATACATATGTACATACATACATACATATAATATTATATATTTCTTAAAGACTTTCGGGAATAAACAGTAGACTAATATTTGTAAGTGGATTGATAATTATTATTTTTAATATTTCTTATCAATAATATACACATATACATGCACATACATAAACATATGTACATAAATATATGACTGTGAAACATTTTGTACAAATTTTGGCGGTAAGAATTTTTTTATAATTAATGAAAATAGAAGTTTGACACACACATACATACATTCATTTAAATTAAGTTGTTTTGTACAATTATTATTATTATTAACTTTGTATTTATATTTGTGAAAATAATTGGTTGCCATCTCAATTATGTATGTACGTACATATGTATTTATGGTGAACCTGTGTGACGCTACTGTTGATGTGTGTATGTGTGTATGTATATGTGTATGTATGCATAGGCTATTATTGCATTCGACTTTGACTGACGCTGAATTGCAAAAAAAAAAAATTGTTTTTTCAATTTTTTTCTCTTTATTTTTTTTTTGCCAATTTTGCAGTGAAAGTGAAACACAAACATGAGTGTGGTACAGAGACTGATAGCGACAACAACAACAACAACAACAACAACAACAGTATGGGCAGCGGTAGTAGAGACAACAACAGAAGCAATGGTACAACCTGCAGCATGTATGTATGTATGTATGTATGTGCATGCATACATAAATATGTATGTGCATGCATTATACATACATATGTACAAGTGCATGAATATACATATGTACTATGTATGCGTGTATGCATGTATGTAAGTTTAATGTTTGATTCGGATTACCGGTCGCAAAATATTGCTGGCCTGTTTGTTTCATGTCTATTAATATTGTTTGTTGTTGTTGCTGCTGCTGCTGCTGTTGTTTTTATTGCAGTTATTGTTATTGTTGTTCTTGTTGACTTTTGTGCAACACAGGCACACACAGACGACCGGCCGGCGGTGGCCTCATTGCTGTCATGCAACATTTCTAAGCGCCACAACGTTGCCAAGTTTCAATATACAGGCACATGTTCGAACCGTTTGAAATGTGGCAACAGTGCACGCCAGCGCCCATACACTTGTACAACTGCGATGGCAACGCTAACATCGCTGTCGACGTCGAAGTTGCAGTCAACTGCGGACGTTGGCTGTTTATAACAACATAAATAAATAAAAGGCAAAATGGTAAAAGCAAACAACAAAAGGCATAAAAAGCATACGAAAAAAAAATTCAAGAGAAACAAGAAGTAAGTAGAATAGACGGAATGACGACGATGGCGACGTTGCCGTTTGCCGTACGGCTAAACCCGCTTTAAAAGGCAAAAGCAAAATATATGTATGTTTGTTTGTATGTATGTATGTACGTATGAGAATATCATAATGACGATGACGATGATGATGATGATAAAGAAATGTACAAGAAGAAGAATAGAAATACTGGCAGCAGCAGCAACAACAACCACAACGCAACATCAACAACAACGACGACGCCGACGTCGACACAGCCACAACATGATTTTAGGCCCGTTCGCATGTACATATATGTATGTATATATGCGTTCGTTCATACACGTTGTGTTTTGCATGACACTCTCTTTCAGTCACAATCATTCAGTTTGATTTTGTGAGCGGTTGCATCAGTACTCGTTATCAGTCAAAAGGCACAAGCAAAAATGTCGGAAGGCAATTTGTATGATGAAAAGGATGTTATGGAAGAGTTTATTAGCTGCTATCGATATTTTATAGCGCTATGGGATAATACATCGCTTGATTATTTATCGAAAAAGAAGAAAAAAGCCGGCTACGAGGAATTATTAAAAATATTAAAACGCGTCAATCGAGATGCGACAATACAAGATGTCAAGCGTAAAATTAACTCAATACGTTGTTGTTATAGACGTGAAATTAAAAAAATACAAAACTCATATGGTTCCTATGAGCCGCGTCTGTGGTGGTTCCATTTGATGGATTTCCTCAAGCCGGTATTGAATATGGATATCGAAACGTCACATAGCGAAAAGCAAGAGAGTCAGAGCATGGACGAAAGTCTCGATGAGCCTAGCCTGCATGTAAGTGCAATACATACATAGAATAAAGAGATAACAAAAAATAAATAAATAAATAAATAAATAGTACTTGAGTGTGTGTGTGTAGTCAGTAGAGAGGAAAACGAAGGGAGCAAAATAAATTGAAACACAAAATAGAAACATTTATGTCACTGTGTGAGTGTGTGTATGTGTGTGTGCTGTGTGCTGTGTGGGTAGAGAGAGCGAGCGAGCGAGAGAGCCTCACCGGATTGTGGATTGGCACTGTTCGTTTGTGTTGCATGAATGTTTGATATCATGCAATACGGTTGGACGACAAGCGTTTGATGCTCGTTGTTGTCGTACGACCGCGCTGTACGATTTTATTTAATTTTTTTTTTTTTTAGTTTATATATTGATCGTGAATATGTCGCATCTTGTACGCAATACGCAATTTTGGCGTGATTTCTTTCGTTTATATCGCTCAATGCCTGAACTCTGGTTAGCCAATTCAAAAGAATATCGCAATCGTAAGCTTAAGGAAAAATCGTATGATCGATTGTTGTATCACATGCGTCAGGCAGATTCAACTGCAAATATTCATATGCTTAAGCGTAAAATCAACAATATGCGTACATCCTATAGAAGGGAATTGCGGAAAGTTCTTGAAAGTAAGGCCCAAAAGCATGTTCAGGTTTATGTACCATCTCTTTGGTATTTCAATGAGTTGGATTTTCTATACGATGAGGAAAGTGGGGAATCACCTGCTTTAATCGCATCTGAAATTGAAAATTGCAATGATAACGAATATGAAGAAGATATTGTTGAGCTAAACATGGATAATCCTGAAGTAGTGAGTAAATGATTATTAATTCTATAAGTTCTCACAAACAATAGAAAATTTGTTGTTGTTTTTTTTTTTTAATACAATTTTATGAGCTCAAGTTTACTTACATACATTTGTATGTACATATGTATGTACCGTTTGTCCGTCTGTTCTATGAATTAAATTACATGTGTACATACATGTGCATGCTTATATATACATATGTATGTATTATACTATTGCAATTCGGCATTGATTCCAAATTAAAATGTAATGGAGAATAGGTGAATTAAACTGAATTTTTTTATTTATTTATTTTTAATTTTTTCATTAATTCTTAAAATGTTACCATATGTGCATACATACATATACATATGTAGGGTATATATGCATATATGTACATATGTATGTATGTATAATATACGCTGAAGTTTCTTAGACACAATATCAATATTTACAGGACGAGGATATCTTTGCGGAACCGTTTCAAATGAAAGAGGATATGCTAGTTATTGAAGGCGATGCCGATGCTGATGCTGATGCCGATCCTGATGCTGATGCTGATCCTGATGCCGATCCTGATGCTGAAGCCGATGCCGATGCTGATGCTGAAGCTGATGCTATAGCTTATGGTATTATTGAAACAGATGCAGATCATTTTGAAGAACGACTTGAAAAGGGTAACTTTAAAATAGACAACAAATATCAACAGCATTCCAATACTATTAATAATAATACCAGTATCAATAACAACAACAATAATAATAATAATAATAACAATAACAGTAATAATAGTAACAATAACAGTAATAGTAATAATAATGATAATGTTAAATATACACATATAGCACCTTATAATATAAGTGAAACACGAAATCGGCGACGTAGCAACGCTATTGCCAACATTATTTCATCGCATTCAATGCGTCGACGTCGTCGTAGCAGCGATGCAGATGCGGACTATGAAGGGAATAAGGGGAGTAGCAAACAGCGCCGCCATCATATGACGAACCCGATGATGAGTCGCGCCAGGGATCATGTTGAGATCGAATGCGATCTAATTGGTAAGCGTATGGCCGCCCATTTCCGTAATATGCGTTCCGATCAGCGTCTCTTTGCCGAGCGTATTATTGGTGAGGTGCTCATCTATGGACGGATGAATTGTTTATCGATCGATGCCCGTTTCGTGCCTAACGGCAATATGGATGTTGATCTGTGACATCGCTGATAATAAATAAATAATACAAAAAAAAAAAAAAAAAAAAAAATTTAATCTTCATAACAAAATGTAAAATTTAAACAAAAATTAAAAAAAAAAATTCTATATATATACATATACATATGCATACGTATGTGTGTATGTGTGTGTGGGTATTGGTGGGAACGGTTAGCGAACCGGTTAGCAGAGGTTTGTGACACTGCTGGATTTAGCCGTAAAATGCCAATTAGAATATTTACGGAATAAAAGCAAAAGCTAATGGGCAAAATCGTTAACAACCAACAAAACTGTTTTAAGAAATTTAACAAAAAAATAAAAAATTAAGCTTTTATTTTAATTTTATCTTGTGTACAAATCAAGTCATAAAAAGTTCTTAAAATAAGTACGAAACGTATACATATACCTACATACATACATACACACATACAAACCATTTGTAAATAAAAACATTATTTATGTAAGAATACGTATGTACATTCGCTATGTCAAATAAACAGACTAGGTAAGACTATGAACTTGTGAAAATTAAAATTAATAAAGTTTGTAATACTCAGAAAAATAAATAAATAAATTAGATTAAATGCATAAAAGGAATTACTTTATACTGACTGTGGGTTAATCAGAGTATCTCACGATATAAACGTACATACATACATACACATAGTAATATTTAATAATTTTTATCATTATACGAGGTTTCATTTACTTTGTGTATGTATGTATGTATACAATGCTGTACTGCAACATACATACATACATGTATGCATGTATGCACATATAACATGACATATTTGTCACCCGTTCTGAAGGCGAAGCTTAACACAAAATGAAACCAAAAAAAGAACCGTATAGTCCATGAACCGGTTTTTATTCATTTTAGATTTAAAAGTACTGCTCTGCAATGTTACCCCGCTCTGGCAGACAACTTTTTTCAGTTCTCGCTGTCTCTCTTTTTGTCTTGCTCGCTCTCTCCGTTCTCTTCCACCACCTCCACAACACACTTTCCAAGCTACAACCACCGACTTAACCATATCACGTTCTTCTTCTTCTAATTATTTTGCTTGTTCCATGTGACTGTGCATGGAACAGTCTCAGTCTCAGTCTCAGTCACTCAGTCTCACAGTCTCAGCGTTGCTCTGCTTCTTCGATTCCATGCTGTGCGAGAAATTTCGCTCATTTTTCTTTCCCTTGTTTTCTTCTTTTTGTTCCCCTTTTTTCTTACTTTAGTAACATTAATTTGCTGCCATTGCCGTTGGGGTCCGTTATGCTGGGACGAATTGAAGCAGCACCCAGATCCCCACACATGCATATACAAACATACATGTATACATACATACATACATTTGTATGTATGTATTGTGTATTGTGTCTGTTTGTATCTACATACGTATGTATGTATATACAAACATCTGTGTATGGGGCAGCTGCCTTGGGATTGGGATAGTCATCTAAATCTGAGTCAGACGAAGCTTGAGAGCCGCACACTCTCTAGACAATGCCGCTGCACTAAAAACCATCTGTCTGTTTTAGCCGATAACATGACGAAAACTTTAAGCGACTCAAAAATACCCTGTATCTAATTATAAAGCGTAAGTATTAAAGTCTTAAAGTCATAAAATTAATATAGACACAAGTATGTATGTATGTACATACATATGTACATATGTACGTGAGCTTGTATCTTTAGCATATTTATTACATACATATGTATGTATGTATAGCTACATACATAGATACATATGTAAAAAATTGCTAGTTTTATTTAACTTTTCTTTGTTTGCTTGCCTTGCTCACTTTTTCTCCTATTTCCCATTTAGGCACTTTATTTATTTTACCCTAATATCATTCACACACAGGCATACAAACGTACATACTTGTTCTTGAATGTACATACATACATACCTAAGTATGTATGCATTTATGCACTTGTGGAAACATACTTTTGTATATACACATATGTACGCAAGTTTGTATGTTTCCTATATATGCACATGTTGTTGTTGTTGTTTTGGCATTAGCGATTCTCTTTTTGACTTGTTTTTTGTTTGTTTTTTTTTTTCGTTATTATCATGGTCTTTAATTTCCCTTTGCCTGTAAATTTTACTGTTGCAGCTTTACCCGTTGCCATTCGTTTACGTTCCTCCCTTGACCGAACCACTTCAATAAGCAAGGCTTGTATGTTTGTATGTATGTATGTATATATGCATGCACATACATATGTATGTACGTATCTACATGTACATACATACAAATGTATGTATATAGGTGTTTGTATACAAGCAGCAGGTCATTAAAATAACTTTGTTTGCCCTGTCCTTCCTGTATGTTATTCATTTCGCTTTGGTCTGCATTTTTATTGCCGTTGTCTGCGTTTACGTCTTTATACGCCTTCGCCCTTCACTGAAAATGATTCTTTTACGTTTTCTTGTTGTTGCTGTTGATGGCTTTGTATGTACATATATGCTTAAATATGTATGTACATATGTATATCTACCACATACATATTTATACATAAGTACATACACACATACATACATACATAGTTATCATAGCCGGCATTTAAGCCGGCGCACAATTTTAGGCAAATTACGTTTTTTTGGTTTGTTGGTTCAGCCAATGTCTTGACTTTTGCTTTGTCATACAAAGTTCGCGATGCTGACCTCTAGCTCCACCTTCATCATCGTCCCCTATATCCTTTTCTTTACAACCGCTATCAACCCCAGCTTAAACGGGGCATGTAAAGCATACATACATACATATCTTTCTATGTACATGTATGCATGTATTTATGTATGTATGTATGTGTGTAGATACATGTGGTACATAAATGTAAGCGTATGTACAATACATTCATTTGTAGATATGTTGCATGGTACAAAATGAAAATGGCAAAACAAGGTCAAGTGTATGGAGCAAAGTTTGTTTGAGTGCACAATATGAACACACACACACACACACACACTTGCATATGTATGTACATATGTACACATGCATTTATGTACATATACATACATATATAGCCAAAAACATGTATGTATTTATGTATGTATTAATGTTCAGGTGAACATAAAAATAAAAAAACGAAAGCTCATAGTCTCTCGCATAACTTTTCATTAAGCTCAGTTGTTGTTATTATTGTTGCATTTGTTTAAACAAAAATTGTCAGGCCGCTAACGTTGGCATCGGCATCGGTATCAACGCTGTCGTTAACGCTGCGTCGCTGCTTGGGTCTGAGTCACGCTCAACAGGCGATAGCAGCTGCCGCTGCCGCTGCCGCAGCCATACAACATTTTGAGGTTAACTATTTGTCACATTTGACGACGAAATAATTTGCACAAAGGTGTTAAGGTTTTTTTTTCTGTCAAGAGTTGAACTTGACGTACGTATGTATAAACATACATACAGACACACGTGTATGTACATAGACGTATTTGTACGTATGTATGTGTATGTACATACATATGTACATACGTATTAACGATAAAGCCCAACGAGGCCGAAGTCGACGACACCTGTAGATGCGAAATGCGACTGAAAACCTAAAAAACAAAATAAACAAAATTAACAATACTCAAAAAGGCAATATTGTAGACTGTAATATACCCTGTTTCTCAATAGGTTTGTACCTACATGCATATGTACATACATATGTACTGTATGTACATACATACATATGTGTTAAGCCATTTTCAATGGGCTTACGGTAAGGAAGCTTCACTGCCAATTTACCAATCTATAATATGAATAGAATTGAAGGCGCTAAGTATAACAGATTACTCCCACATGCATGTGTATATGTATGTACATACACATAAGTATGTATGCATGTATGTACATATATGAGGAACAAAGAGATTCATTTGTTATTAAATGTGCTTTTAGTTTTTTATTTGAATTATTTATATAAATTAAAATGTTCTCTTTTTATTGATTGAAATAGATTTTTCTAATTCATTAATAAGATTTTCATTTATACAATATGAGAATGTATGTATGTATTACATACATATGCATACGTTTATTAAAATACATACATGAGCATATTTATATATGTTCGTGTATGTATGTACATATGTATGCATGTATATTGGCAATTTCATACATACATATTTATAAAAAGAAAACAAAATATTTAGTTTTAACTTTAAAACTTCAAGTACATACATACATACATACATATGTATGTACATTTGTACAAACATAATACATATACATGCATGCATGTATGTATGTGTGTACCTACATACATATGTACTTATGTAAATATTTTATGTACATACATACGTATGATAATTTTAGCCATAGCATGTTCATAATAAATTTGGTACAACTGATGCTACTAGAAACGAAAAGAAGAGATACATCTATACATGAATATATGTATGTACATACATACATACATATACAAATGTTCATACAACGTTCCTATATGCATATGTATGTACATACATATATACGCGCGAACAATACATATGAAGCATATACATATGCATGTATTTATGCACGTACATACATACGTTTCGTATCGTGGACACACTAACTTACGTACAATTGTATGCATACAGATATGAAAACACAATATATTTATATATATGTACATACATATACAAATGTACACACATAACAGAAACAACAACGTTGCAAAACGAAAAAAAACCTACAAACATACATAAATAAAAAATTAAATGGAAATTTCTGATATAAAAGCACACACACATCCATATACACGAACACATTGCCAGTCAACGTGAACATGAACATAGCACACAAGCAAAATGAAGTTTGGCAACGTTGCTTTTGCTCAGGCAGCATAACAAAGCAGTGTGCTGCTGCTGCGCTGCCAGCGGCAAAACGTAACGAGGCGACCACAACGACGACGAACGATGTGCACAGTGGTTTTAATCCACTTTTAAATGCGTTCATAAAAAAAAATTTATTTACAAAATGCAAGTGTTTAAGTATCAATTTAAACAGCACTTTCTATAGATAAATAAATACTCCATTTTATTTTAAAAATATGGCAAAATAAATTTTTGACTATGTTTTTCTGTTAGACAAAAAATCTTTATATACATATAGAAAGATTATACCTGAACTGATTATACATAACTGAGTTCAATAATTATTATTTTTGTTATTACTTCTCGACTCAATGTGCACTGAAGCATACAAACATACAATATATACATAATGTATGTATATTTGTATATACTTTCGTATATATATATGTATGAGTACCACGTTTGACGCGAACAACGCGTCGCAACGGAGAGCGCAAAGTAGTTTTTGCGCAGCGCACACAGCAACAGTAGAAAGACAGAAAGACAAAGAGAGACAGAGCAAGAGTAACTTGTGGATACACAGAAGGCATGAGAGAGCGAGAAAAGGGAAACATTAAGAAAGAAGCAACCCAGTGGTGAATTGACTGCGTCAGCACGAATTGAATTATATGTGCATTATTTAGTGTAAATGTAAATGTATATGCATATTCAGTATATTTCTTAGAAAATACTCTATGTACATATGTACATACATACATACATTTGTGTTAATATTTTTTTTGTGTGAAAGCTTGCCTATGTATGTAAGGACATGTATCAACTTAGTTAGTATGTATATAAATAAGTATGTATGTAAATAAATATAATAAACTAATATTTGCAAAAAGTAAAGTGTTAAATCATTTAAAAAAAGCATTCCCAAGTTAAAATGTGCAAATTTTTTTTATTTTTGATATGACACAATTTGTCAGCGCTATTGCAATTTGACTTTAAACAGCGGATATCCAAACATACATACATACATACATACATAT
Organism: Mulgravea parasiatica; assembly: GCA_037075045.1. Classification (NCBI taxonomy): domain Eukaryota; kingdom Metazoa; phylum Arthropoda; class Insecta; order Diptera; family Drosophilidae; genus Mulgravea; species Mulgravea parasiatica. The sequence goes on along the minus strand of JBAMCR010000279.1, from coordinate 2,411 downwards.
GTATGTATGTATCTGCAACCATACAAAAACAAATTTAAGTCATATGAAAAACAGTACTCACACATTTACACATGTAAATACCCACATACATTCATATCTTTACATACATACACACATATGCGCATATGTATGTATGCACATACGTATGTAAGTTAATAACTGTGCAAAATGCGCCAGTGGGTGGGTGACTCTCAGTACTCAGCACACAAAAAATAAAATAAAAGAATAAAAATTGTTTTTTTTTGCTACAATTTGACACACAAAGCAGCTGTCTGAACACACACATCCAAAGTAATATACGTATATACACATACCTACATGCTTATATATGTATGCATGCATGTACATATACATATATCTGACACGCTGTGTAGCCATAGATACATATGGACATACATATATATCTACAACGTAACCCATGGATACATTTGAACGTACAAACAGACACACACACGCACAACAACACATATACAGAGACACTAAGAGTTTGTCAAGGGGGGTGTGGCAGCGAGCAGCAGTTGTTATCTACTGCGCATTGTCTTGGTGTTGTTTGCGTAGTTGTCTGTCTGCCTGTATGTATATGTATATATTTGTGTGTATGCATATTTGTATGTGTATACATTTGTGTATGCTTTTGCGTTTGTATGTATCTGTGTATATGATTTGTGCTGTGTACAAGATGAAGCAAAAATGAAAGAGGAAGAGCAACAGCACAACCAGTAGCAGCAGCAGAGTGCCGAATAACTAGCGCAGACACATACATACGTACATGCATACATACATTCAAACATCCATTATAACTGCGCTTATGCCACGTAATATTCACGATTTTCATGAAGAATTCAAATTTGATTATTTTGCATTTAAATGATTATTTAATGTTTATTATATATTTGAGCAACTTTCGTTACTTAACTACATATGCATTCATATGTAAGTTGTATGAAATTACCAATTTAAATGTACATACATACATACATATCTATACATATGTATGTATATACATATGTGTCGATTTGAAAACTCTAAATATATATTTACATATACATACATGCATATACAAATGTACATATTATTTTTCCAATTTTTTAATATTTAAAAAAAAAAAATGGTATCGCGAAATTATGAGCTACAGAATTCATGGCATAAACGTACACACATCCATATGTATATAGTTAGCGTTTCGTCAGACGTTCTGTTAGTCGTTCGGCTTGTCGGTCGTTCAGTCGGTCGAAGAGCCGAGCCAAGCACACAAATCAATATGACACGACCAACAGCAACAACCACACAAGAGCAACAACAACAGAAAAACCGGCACATTCAACTTCACACACACACACACACACATACGCAAACACAGCAGCGTCAGACGTAAAGACAGAAAGCACACGCACGCAAAAGAGACAGATAGACAAGACGACAGACAAACGGCCAGGCCGACTGACGTGACGAGTGCGAGTCGTTGTATAGTGTGCGCGTGAGCGAGATATAATGTACACAATGATGAGTGCAAAAGAGAAGCGCGTTAGCAAGAGTGCAAAGGCAGAATGCTTTGGTTTATGTGTGTAGTGTGTGTGTGTGTGTTTTGTTTTTGAAAGGGGGGGCAAGAGGAGTCATGCGAACGAACGCGTCAGCTAGTCGAAATAAATAAAGCAAAAGGCAGGCAGAACAGACAACACTAACAGCAACAACAACAGGGGCAAAAAGCAACGCAAATGAAACGAGTAACGCAAAAATAAAAATAACAAGAATATGTAATAATAAAAAGCAACAAAATAAAATGAAAGCACACGAAACAAACGAACTAAGAATGAGAATGGCCTGCGAATTTTTATATGTATGAAGAATGTACATACATACTGTCTACATACATACATACATATATTACATATGCATGCATATAACAGCATGTGTAGAAGTACAGTATACATATGTACATATAAATATGTATGTACATACATACTGTATGTACATATGTATGCACATGTGCGTGCGGTAAGTGTAAAAACTTGCGCACCTGGGCAGCGGGGGCGTTTGTCAGGCCACCGACTGCAGCTTAAACAAAGTTTTCTTTAAACAGGAACTACCTGAAGAGGTTCAGTTGAAGCTATACAACGTCTGGATGGATGTATGGTATGCAAATTACATACATATGTACATTCATATGTATATACATATTGTATATGGATATGTATGCATAATTTGTATGTATGTTTGTTTACTAAATGATCAATGCTTTAAAAATTGAATGCAAAACTTAAATTTAAATCAAATTGGATTAAGAACATTGGTTACATATGTACAGTGACGAACATAAATATTGGCACAGCAAGGCACTCTGAACTTTGAGTCCCCTTCCCGAGCCTTTATAAAGCAAAATTTGATTAAAAAGTATTTTTCCCTTATAAAGC
>JBAMCR010000278.1:0-33850 GCA_037075045.1 Mulgravea parasiatica | reverse complement strand
GTCCTGATAACATTTTTCAAGCCAAGCTTGGGCTTGAACGGTGTTTTTTCCCATCAAAAAGCAATGATATATCAACATACGAAATTGCTTTGAATCCATCGTTTCTAAGAATCACGAAACTAGCGACACTTAAACCACTATTTCTCGATAAATAATAAACCAATCGTTATGAAATCTTTACAGTTATCGTTAAAAGGGTTTTACTATCGATAAATCATAAAAACATTTTTTTATTCGCACCATCTGATAGTTAGGCCCGGGACATATTGACCGATGTGTTATATAGATACATATTTACCTTAGATATATACCTTATGGTACATACTGGATATCAGATTGATTTATTTGATTTCACATCGATTTCAATCGATTACAGATCTGCGGCTATTTATTTTATTGTGTCATAATCACCCTAACTATAATACCAGAAGGGCATATCCGACTTATGGACTCATTTAACAAATTAATATTAACTTCAACAATTTTTACAGAAATGTTTTCATTTTATAAAATTATATAATACTTTCCCTTGAATTAATTTTTTAAAAATTAACAACATAACTGCAAAACACTCTGTTAATATAAATGTCACTGTTAATGTCACTGTTAACATCACTGTTTATGTTACTGTTAATGTTAACTAACATCGCAAAGTCCTTTGGATGTAGAATTTAATTGAAGCTTCGAATTTCATTCATTTTGATGGCGTTAGTGGTTATAGCCAGAAGCAAAGTCATGTCATAAAATATATCTTTAATAATGTATCTTTTTAATGTATCTTATTATGTAAGCGCACTGTAATTGTGATACGGGCTCGGTTCTGCCGTATCATGTTAACCGAGTTAAGTGAAATATCGGCGTACTTTTAGCATACCTCAGCAACAGCTGAGAGCCCCACCAACATAAACAAATTAAATGTATCTGTGTCTCAGTATCTGTGCTTGAATGTGTATCTGCATCTATACATATAAGTATCTGTATCTGCATCTGTATCTATATGTATATCTGTATCTGTATTTGTAGTTGTAGTTGTATTCTGTATCTGTATCTGTGTATTGGTATCTACGTATCTGTATATTATGTATATAGAAACAGAAATAGTGTATCTGTATTTGTATTTGTATCTGTATCCGCATCTATATTCCATATCTGTATCTGTACATATATCGGCACTGTAACTGTAATTGTATCTATTGCATATCTGTTGTATCTTCATCTTCTTTTTCATCTGTAACTGTAATTGTATCTATATTTGCATCTAAATCTGATTCTTAATCTGAACAATGACACGAGTGCCTGTGGCGCAGTTGAAATTTGATATGCATATGTATGTATGTATGTATGTATGTATGTATTTATTTTGTTATGGCCCTTGATCATGACATTGGGAGATGCTACCAGATTTACATTTTTGCAGTTTTTTCAATATTTTTTGTTTCGTTTTCGTATTTTGGTTTTGTTTTTTTTATTTTATTAATGTAGTGCAACGAAACGTTTCAGATTCCTATGGAACTCGAAACCTCTTCAACATCACATTTTTTTTATGGAGCCGGCGGCACGTGTTCGACTGGCCGGCCGAATGCAACTTACAGCGGATGCGAGTCAGTTCATTGGCATCTGTTGAGGCACAAACTCAAACATGAGCCGGGGGCGCAATTAGCTGGATTTACCTTAATTTATAGCAACATCACACACACGTTAAAGTCAACATACACACATACATACTTGGGTATATACAGAAGTTTTGTAAAAAATTTCCTAATTTTCCAAACTGAGAGAAATATGAAACTATCAAAATCTTGCCTCAGCCATAAAACCCTCAATAAAAAAGTCTTTTCAAAAACGCCTTTAATAATAATAATAGTCGAATTGTTTATTCTTTTAAATTTCAGTTACAGGACGCACTCGTTAAAGTGAACTTTAAACATTTTGTTTTCGTTTTCTTTGAGTTTATTAAATTGTCTTGTAATTATAATTGTTAATAATAAAATAAAAATAATAAATTAATCTACACTCATTATATACTATAGTGTATATGGTATACATGCTTCAAATACAATGTATATACAATTGTATTTTGCATTGAACAGTTAATAGTTATTATAAATACGTGAGTTCTTTTGAAATTCAAATACAATAATTAATCATAAAGTTCATGATACACATACATACATACACACATACACACATGTGAATTTTATATATAAATATATATGTGTGTTTGTATGTGAATGAATAGATTACTCAAATATTTGACGTTCTATTGAGTGTGTACTGTAGTCATTTAATATATAAACAATGATGTTTTCCATGTCTAAGACTCAACGACTTTCAGTTTACCCAACAATATTTTGTTTATTTTAAGTTTGATTAAACATTGAATACTCCTTACGCTACCAAAAAGCGGGCATACTCTATTTTCCCAGGCATTATGCTACATCAATATGAGTCTGCAGAGTTTGGCTGGAAATTCATCGATTTACCAACTTTTTTTTGTTTTCAACAATAAAATGGCAAAAACAACTATGCAAATTTTAATCAATCACCAGTCAGTCAGTCAGTCAATTGAACAGGTGTACCGAATATACATATTATATACATAAATAAATTTAAAAAAAAAAAAGAAACTATATGCAATTGATTTAGTTAGTTCGATTTTTGTTGATTTTGTTTAGTTATGTTTGATTTAATTAATTTTCATTATTAACTCTTTATTTTAATATAAACAATTATATATAATTATAGGGTATTAACTCTTTATTTTAATATAAACAATTATATATAATTATAGGGTATTTCAAGTGTCAACTCAAATTCTTGACACCTAATAAGACTTGTTTGCCAAAGGGTAACTTTTGTTTTGTTTTTCTTTGAGTTTTTTTTTTTTTAGTATTTTTTTGGTTCTCCGTGGACTGTTTGCGCAAGCGCAACTATTTGGTGGGGGGGGGGGGGAGAGTGGCGGGTATATGCGGCTGAAAACCTTGATAAGATAAGTGAAAAGAAAAATGCATTTTTTGTTTTTTTTTTTTTTTTTGTTTTGATTTTCCAGTTTTGTATGTGTTTTTATTTGTTTTTCATCGCAATTGTTGTTGTTATATTTGTAATCAAATATATAAATATATATAAACTATTTATATTTTTTTTTAATATAATATGGATTTTAAAATTCTTAATTTACGGCCTGTGGCGCAATTTACACACTCGACAGTTTGATAAATCGTTATAAAAAATACATCAAGTTGGCTTGCAAATGTGCGCATTTTTTGTTTTCTTTCATTTTGTTTGTTTGTTTCGATTTATATGTATGTATATAAGTATATAAATTTATAATATAAATTTAATGCCCAAAATACGATTTGTAGCAACAAAAAATTGCCCTTTTGTATTTTATTGTATATAATTATGTTTTATATTTACGTTTTATTTTTATTTTTAATTATTTCTTGTTTTTAAATATTGCTTTTGAGTCTTTCATTTGTATAGCTAAAAATGTTTATTTATAAATATTATTATAATTATTATTTGTAATTATTTTTGTATTTATATCTCCAAAAAAAAATTTAATATAATAAAATAAAATTGCGCTAAACTAAAATGCCTTAAAAAACTAACCAAAATAAATGCTACAAAAAATATATGACAAAATCGAAAAAAATTCGAAGAATTTATTTAAAAAAAAAAATAATTAATAAAAACTAATTTTTTGCTGGCGAAAATTGCTAAACATAATTATTTTCATATTTGTTTCGTTTAATTATAATATGTTATAGGCGTGTTGTAAAATTGAAATCAGATAAAATCAATTGCTTATTTGTTAAATGTTTGTTGCCTTTTTTGTTTTTCTTTTTTTTTGTTGCTGTTGTCGTTTACTAAGTTTACATTTATTGATATTATTGTTGTTGTTGTTGATGTTTATTATTGAATTCATTTGTTTTTTGTTGCTTTTTTTGTTTATTTTTGTCTTTTTGTTTTTCAATTTGTTTACAAATTTTGTTAAAACTGCTTAATCAATGATCACAACTCTTAGCATAAAAATATATATGAATCGCATGTGGCATTTCATTTTAAATATATAAAAGTATCTTGCTTCTTGTATCTATAAGCCATGTATCTAGATACGTTTGTAGTTAGTTGCATATGCCTATGTTTTTAGTTAGTGTATATATATATATAAATATTTATATATATATTTTTTTTTATATGTATGTGTATGTCGTCTGCTCTATGGATATACATATAGATTATGAAGAAAGAAAAAAAAAAACAAAATCAAATTGTTTTAATTATTATTTAACAATTGGTATTGTTAAACTGTTATTATTATTGTTGTTATTATTTGCACTCTGTTGTTGTCTTTTATCGTTAAATTTGTTGTCTTTTATTTTGCTTTTGTAAATGTAATTTTTAAGGTTTTGTATTTTTAGTTCCTATTTAATGATTGTCCTTGGCTTTAACTAATAATAGCTGCCATTATTGTGGGTATTTATTATAGGCGGGGCTAGTGTTGTTGTTACCGTTGTTGTTGTTGTTGTTGTTGTTGGATTGTTTATTGTTGCAGTTGGATTTGAAATGTTTTCAAGTGTTTTGCAATCATGCAAAATACATAAAACACAAGCGCTTTACATGGAATTCATTGATATGTGTGTTCATTAGATCGACTTCTAAGCTTAAGGTTGACTTCAATCTCTCTTTTTAATTCGTTCAATCATTATTCAATCAATCATTTTCTACATTTCGGTTTTTATTCAAGTTTTGACTGCGTGCAACTGCAAATAAAGAATTACAAAATAAAATTTATAATATATTACAATGATTTCTAATTTAGTTATTGAACAAAAAAAAATAATTAAATTAAATAGCAATAAAATATAAATTGTAAAAATTGTTTAATATACTTATATATTATATATTTATTTATATTTATATTATGGCTGGGCTTAAATATCTTATATGGTAATATGTGCATATGTGGCGTATACGCAATAACTTTTGGTCAGTAATAAATAAATTACGTATACGTAACGGACTTTCTTGTATAATTTTTAATTTCTTATTTTTTTTTGTTGTTGTTAATCTTTTGCTTTTAATTAATATATATTTCTTTTTATTTTTTTAATTTTCACACTAAACTTTGACACAATTATTTATGGCAATTATCTTGACTATTTCTTGCTGTTGTTTTTTTTGTTGTTGTTGTTTTTGTTTGTTGTCAGCTCTTAAGCTAATTGAAAGTAATTAATGCAATTAAAAATGCTATAGAAATTAATTAAAAAAGACTGTCTTACAAAAAACAAATACATACATTATATTTTTTTTTTTGTATGTGTATGTGTATGTGTATGCATACGTCTGACTGTCTGCTGTAATATGTTGTCTCGTATCAATTATATTATATAACAATTACTACAACTTATACAATACACACACGCACACGCACACACACACACACACACACACACACTTAAATATAAAAGTATTGTCTCCAGTTTTCATTAACATTTTCATTTCTCGCGTGTCGTACGGCATTTTGGAGGTTCACAATTTCCCATTCATCTCCCACATTTAACGTTGATCTATGAACGCTTTAATATGATATACTATATATATACTATATATACGATACTATATAATATATATATTATATAGTTCGCTTACTATTTACAACCGATTTAACTGTGACTGATCCGTCATTCATTCATTAATTCCCCGAATTCACGGTCATGCATCTTTGTGTATGTATATAGATCTATCTTTATTCACACATACATATGCATGCGTACATATATGTATGCGTATGTATATGTATGTTAATTATAGAGCTAAAGATACGCTTACGATTCAACAATAAACAGAAATTGTTTTATTTCTATACCTTAGAAATAAATAGTTAGGAAATAATGCTTGTAGGAGAATTGTAGAATTTATTTAATAAAATATATTAAATGTTAAATATTAAATATTTATGTATGATATATATACATATATTTTTTAGGTGGTATTGTCATTAAACAATTTGTACTTAATTCTTAAAATTGATCGTATCTAAATGTTAATAAAATCAAAGGGTATCTAAGTAACGAGTAGACTCTTTTTATAACATTCACTTTTTTATTTTTTATTATTTTTTTTTTTAGTTTTTACTTATTTATGTTTAATGCAACTAATTGGTTATTATAGAGTCTTTGCATGTGTGTGTGTGTGTGTGTGTGTGTGTGTGTGTGTGTGTGTGTGTGTGTGTGTGTCTTTGTGTGCTCTGATTGCTGAAATATGATCAGTTGATCTGAAAATGTGCGCTAATTACAACACTTTATCACTTGGCATGACTTGGCCCCCACGACGAAGACGAAGACGAAGACGAAGACGAAGACGAAGACGAAGTCCCCATCAATAGCCATCAGCATCTCTTCGTCTTGTCTTATCAACATGCGGCACGACGCGTCGCGTCGCGTCATTTCATTGGATGGGTGGAGTGGGGTGGGGTGGGGTGTGGTGTGGTGAGGGGGGAGTGGATAGTGGGCATAGGGGAGAGAGTGCAGCCTTTTGTTGATAAGATAAAACCCAATCACAAACAAAAAAAAAAAAAAACAACGCATTAGATAGAAGCAAAGGGAACAAGGCAAGGGGGGGGAGGGGTGAAACCGTGTTGCCTAACTTCTAATTGAGATTGTACGAGTTTGTACAATGCGACTAAAACAAAACATCGTAAAAGACATGGACACAAGACGTAGACAAAGAGGGAAGGCGGAAAACAGAAGACATAAGGCGACAGACGACAGACGACAGACGACAGGTGGAGGCCAAGAGACAGACATGCAGATAACTCGGCAAACTGCTGATTAGAAATGAAATACAAGAGAGTTGGAGATAGAGAGAGAGAGAGGAAGAGAGAGAGAGAGAGAGAAAAAAAGAGAGAGAGAGTGTGAGAGAGAGAGATAAGAAATAATATCCTTTTTTTTTTTATATTTCATAGGAATAACAAACAAAGTGTCCTTTGATTGAGTCTAAAATATATTTATGTATCTATTAGATACTTAGATACTAAAGATACTTCTAGCTGTAATTTAGCAGAGGAGTTTTATTTTCAGATTTATCTATATACATAACTCTCAGTTATAGTATCTGTATCTGTATATCTATCGTATATAGAATGTATCTACATGCGTTTCTATCGTTGATTGAATGTATCTACATATGATGTATCTATCGTTTGTATCTATGTATCTATAATACATTTTGTCACGCTGCCATCTCTATAAAACTGTTCTCTTAATTAGCGGGTGATTTCTTTTGGCCACATCGTTTGCCACGTTGCACCGCCTGCCCCTCCCCCACCATCCTGCCGCATTGAAACCCTCGTAACTGCCCTGAACTTGTGCCGGTTGCCACCGCTGCTGCTGCTGCTAGTGTTACTGCTGCGTCTGCTGCTTCTCCTGCTGCTGCTGCTCTTGCTCTGGTCAAACCAGTTTACCATGCAGATTGAGCCAAGACCAAGACCAAGACCAAGAACAAGAAGAAGAACAAGAAGAAGAACAAGAAAAAGAAACTAACAGAGCAAAGCAATTCTGGAATGTACACAATTCGATGCGCAAGCGAGACAAACATAGCATAAATTCATGTTCTTCAAATATCAATGTAGTAGTGCATACATACATACATACACACATACATACATAAACACATAAGATATAATAGTTATACCTATAGTTGCGCATGCGCCCCAGTTGCTGCTGCTTTTGTCTCGTCACACACACACACACACACCTTTACATGTATGTACCACATGTATACCATATGCATGTTTGTAAGTGTATGTATGTATGTATCTATGAATGTATGTATGTACATATATACAGGTACTTTAGCTGCTTGCGTTACGCTTAAATGAGCGTGTAAGACCAGCAGTGCGTAGGCGCATACTCACGCTCTTCAGCTCGCTCTATCTCTCTCTTTCTCGCTCTCTCTCGCACTCTTGCATTTTTCACTCTCATTATTGCGCTCTTCAACGTATGTGCTCTTTGAGAGCAAACTCAAAAAAACACGCTCAAAGTTTAAGTCGCGTTTTTTTTTAAAAAAAAGCGCGTGGTGCTTTTACATAAACTAATTATTTATTAATTTCTTGAAATTCTTTAATGTATTTTTTTTTTTTTTTGTAAATTATTTATATTCATGTCATTTATCGTGCGTCTTTAGCAGCCACAAAAAAAAAAAAAAAAAACTACTTGAAATTCAAGATTATAAAACAATTAAAAAACTATGATTAAATTTTTGTGCTTAGTTCTACACGCAAAAACATACAAAAAAAAATAGAAAAAAAAATTATATATAATATATTTATAATAATAATCTTGTTTATATACGTAATATGCCTTAGATAAGGTTTTGCGTTGAGAATTAGTTTTATTTTGTTTTTGCGAATAACTTAAGACTCAAAATTGTGAAATTTAAATTCCATTTTTAATATTTTTGCAAATTTTTTATCTTTTTTTATTATTCAGTTGAAGGATATTGTATAAAATAGCTAAAATTTACATTTCTATATACATACGCACACACACATACAGAGATATTTGAAACGATAGTATCGCGATTAAAACTATCGCATGACTAGCGTTTGAACTATTCTCTTATGTGTTTCGCAAGAAACAACTTGGCTAATTGATCTCTGTTTCTACCACGCTCTCCATTTCTCTCACTCTACGTCTCTCTCTCTCTCTCTCTATCTCTCTCTCTTTCTCTCTCTCTCTGTGTATCTGGTTGTAGTATCTGTTGCTTGCACATGCTCATTGTTGTCTACGACTCAATACAAGTCAAACGATGGTAATTCTTTAAAAGTATCTATGTATCAATGCGATTGTATCTTTGCGTCTATGTGTGTGCGTATCTATGTGTGTGTGTGTGGTATGTGCAATAGATGTGTGCGTAGGAGGGATATGGGTAATATGTATGTATACTTACTTCCGCTAGCACGCTGCCTGGCCATGCACAGAGTCCAAATGATTTCTTCAACTTTCGACTCCCAAAAAATCATCCAATCATCTCCAGCTTCAATTAATTTTCTTCATTACGATCATCAATTTATCAATTTATCAATTTATCAATTTATCAATTCAGGAAACGGTGTTTATGCCTCAAAGGGCTGTTTATGGGCGCTCTGCTCGTCGCCGCACATTTCCCGTGCCAGATCGGCGATGACCTCCTTGTAGATTAATGGATCGATATTCTTGCCCAGCTGATAGAGAAGGAACCAATCGCCGATGTTGCATTTGTTGGCAACACGTTCGACCTCATCGCTTTCGGCCAAACGGGAGCGGGCCCGCAGCAGCAGATGGCGCAATTTTGGGCCAATTACAACGGTAATGCGATAAACCAACGATATGCCCGATAATATGCTCAATATGATAAACCAAAACCAAAGGAACACATAAATCTTCTCATTAACAATATTCAATGGCAACACGCACAACCCGTCAAAACGCTGCACACTGCCGGATGGGCCATATTTATGGAATGTACATTTGGTGACCTTTGGAAAGACTTTCGCCATTGGATCGATACGTTCGTCCGGTTCCATTTCCGTAAATTTGAGCACATCGCTGCCGTATGTACTGAATTCACCATCCAAAAAGAAATCGACAAAATATATTTGGCCAATGACGTTAACAAAATTTAATGCCTCGCAGACGAAAAATCGAAATGCATAAAAATTGTGACGATTGAGATTGTTCATGAAATATTCGACAAGTATCTTTTTGCGATCATTTTTACATTCATCATTCACAATGGGACTATTGAGATCCATGACAAGCATCTTAAGACGACCGCCCTCCCATGATTTCCATAAATATCGTGGCACATAGAATAATATCGCCTGAAAGAATAGCACAAAGCATACCCACTGATAATATTTATGGTATTTAACCTTATCCTCGCCATCGACATGCGATCCCACGCCCGGCTGTACGACATCCCGTCCCGTAATGCCCGTTAAACGCTCCGGTACGGTAAATGTTGAGTATATCCAACAGTATGTATCCATGACACCCAATGGTATCTCATCGACAATGCAATCAATCGGATCACCAATATATTGACGGGATGTCACCAACAGCGAAAAGGCGATCAATATGATCACCGTCGCCTTATAATGCATGCGAAATACATTATTATCGATGCAAACCTGATCGATTTTCAATAGCCCCTTAACGGAGCCAAATACATCAAACATTTTGTCACTTGTTTATTGTTTGTTGTTTATTGTTGTTTTCTCTTCGTCTTCTTCTTCTTTTGTTTGCTTTTCTCTTCTCTTTTCAATTAACTTTTTCTCAAGTTGTTTGTTGTTTTTGTTTTTTTAATTTTTGTGTATTTCTTGGGGTGGTTTTTGCTTTTGTTTTTTGTTTTTGTTTTTGTCACTTGTCACTTGGTCAGCATAGCGTTTGTATATGTGGAACACATTTGGCTTCTTGATCCCATGTAACTGTTATTGGATTCTTTTATTCTTGTTTTTTGTTTTTTTGTTTTTTTGTTATTTTGTCATTTGCTTTTGGTGCCTGCTGCTGCTTTTGGCTCTGGCGCTGATCTGCCAAATAGTTTTGATATTATCCTCTCCTCTTCTCAATTGTGTTTTTCAATTTCTCTTTCTCTCTCACTCGCTCTCTCTCTCTCTCTCTTCGTCGCACACACACAGTCTCTTTCTCTGTCTCGCTCTCTCTCTCTCTCTCTCTTGTGCTGGCTCGCTGGCTCACTCTTGTGCGCGGAGAAAGACGACAACAACAGCAACAAAATGACAAAAAAAAACGATGAATTACAACAACAACAACATGTGCGTGTTGTATGTGCGTTTAATGTCGCTGCTGCTGTTGTTGTTGTTGTTGTTGTTGTTGTTGTTGTGTTGTTGTGCTTGGTACAACAACAACAAACAAACAAACCAAACCAAACCAAAAAAAAAAAAAAATAAAACACACGTTTATTGTTGTTGGGTTTTTTTTTTGTTTTTCTGCTGTGTTGTTTTTCTTTAAAAATTTTCTTTTTTTTGCCTGCTTCTGTTTCTGGTATTCAAGCGCCGTTACAGCAGCGAGCACTAAGCGCACTCGTCGGATAGAAAATTCAAACTGAGCCCAAAAAAAACTTTGGAGTAGCGAAACAGCTAAAGAGAGAGAGAGAGAGAGAGAAAGAGAGACAGAGAACAAGTGAGACACACACACACACACACACGCAGAGAGAGTAGAAGAGCGCTTCTACGTGCTGCTGCTCACACACACACACACACAAAGAGATAGATAGCGAGAGAGTCAATTGAATATTAATGCCAGCGCTTGAGTCGTTTCTCACATTATCACTGTATGCATTTGAGCGTGAGTGCGCGTATGTGTGTGTGTGTTGTGAGCGCCCCAACAAGAGGGCGCAATGCAACGCAACTGCCAGAGAGAGAGAGACAGAGAGAGTGAGAGAGCGCGAGCGCACAACAATAAAGAGTGAGTTACAAGTGGTGTGGACCAGGTAAGAAGCGAAAACAAAAACAAAAACTTGCTTTTTGGGGTGGATCTTGTTGAGTCGCGCGCCTTGAGTGAACACACACACACACACACGCATACAGGCGCACAAAAACATGGCTTTGCCTTTGTGTCTGCAGTCAGACCTGTTTTTTTTTTTGTTATGCTGCGCTGCTGCTGCTTTTGAGAGAACAGCTAACTGTTGCCCATAAACATGATTTACTAAACGCAGCAGCAGCCTCAGAGCAGAAAACCTTAAGTCCAAAAGCGCGTCTCTTGAGTTGGCAACACACACACACACACACACACACACGCACACACATAAGCATGCCACACAAAGGGGGGTGGCAGCATCGCGGTGCGGCATGGAGCTGAACTAAAATAGCATTTTGTTGGCCAAAACTGTCTTCGTTAAGGTGTACTAGGGCGCGCGCGGTTGAATGGTTAGCTGGGGGGAGGGGGTAAAGGGTCAGAGACGCGTTCATGACTCAGTGATGCCACTTTGACAATTGTCGCCATTTTTTTTTTCTTTAGGCCAGCTCACACAGCGCATTTTGGCCATAAACGCATATGTATGTATACATACAATTAACTTGGTTAAATGCATCTACATATGCACATACGTATGTACATACATGTATACACCTATCTGGCAACGCTGTTGCAAATTTCATACATTTACTTAAAGATCGCGTATATAAATCTATAATTAGCCAAGTTTGGCTGTGAATTGGCTTATATGGTATACTGTATATTAGCCTGGCTTAATTGGACAATTGCATTAGTCTGGCAACGCTGTGTGAAATTTTCTCGCTTCATTTAGCATTCCATTCATTTTCGAGTGTTTTCTTTTTTATGATTTAATGAAGTTTTCGTTAATATTGTTTCATTTTGATGCAGTACGGCAACGCTATATTACAATTACAAGCGTTTGGCAACGCCATAACATAACTTACACAGAATTACAAATGTTTGGTATTGCACAGACATTTGTATGTATGTATGTGCATAGAAGTGTATATACATGTGAATTTTAGTATTAGTCTGGCAACGCCATAACATAAACACATAAACTGCACCCAAACTGGCAGCCCATATCAATCAGTATAACCAAAAGATACATATGCAATGCAATGCATATTGCATGGCTCATATAAACGTGCTTAAAGATACATATACCAGATACACATACATACATACAGATGTATATGTATATGTGCACACATACCTATGTATGCATGCATAGTGTGTATATAAACATTTATTTGTTGCATATTTATGTAACACTCGACAATAAAGACAATGAAGAAGCGAACAAGACGCAGGCGAAGACGAAAACGAAGACCGAAGACCGAAGACCGAAGACGGAAGACCGAAGAGCGAAGACCGAAGAGCGAAGAGTTCTGGGAACTCGTCAATTGACTATGGAATGAAGCTACAGCTCCATCTTCAGCTATATTATTGCCCATGGGCAATGCACAATGCATAAAAAAAAAAAACAAGTTACTGACAGATACAACCACACACACACACTCACAGAAAGAGAGAGAGAGAGACAGACACACTTACACAAGCAAAAGATACATAGATACATTTGACTGTGTATGCGTTTGTTTGCTATTTCGTATGGGAATATGCTCAGGTTTTGTCTCCATATGACTTTAAAACATACTCAAACCACATACGCATACATATACCATATACGCATACGCATACGCATACGCATACGCATACGTATAAGCATTGTATATGTATGCTTTTTGCTTTTATCTTGCGCCTGCTTTCACTGCACATTTCTTGTTTGTCCTCAAATGTTCTACCTACATTTATTTAACAGTCCGTTGCGTTGATAATTTCCCAACAATTACAAAAGTGACAAGAATTTCTTCATTTTCCCTTTTTTCATTTTCTTCATTGATTTGGTTTTACCTGGTTTATGTACATACACTATATATATCTATATATTTACATTATAGCAAAAAGATATAGTAGCTAAATATCTTGTAGATACATTTCGAAATATTCAATCAATGGATTTTCCTGAACGAGAACTCAAAGTACATACATACATATATTATTATGAATACGCGTACACATACATATATGGCAAAGTATGTATGCGTGTGTGTGTGTGTGTGTGTGCACATGTATTGGCCGGCCGAACTACCTGTTACACTCGTTTCTGTCCAAAAGGTGCGACCAAACACACTTAATCTTCGATATATAATATTTGATTTTTGACTATGTTGCGAACCGCAAATTTGTATTTATTTTTTTATTTATTTTTCTTGTTCTTGTTGTTGTTGCTTATAATAATTATTATTAATTTCATTTTGTATATATATATATTTTTTTCTTTTTGTAACGGTCTCAATTATAAATTTAATTTGAAATATCAACGTTTTGCTGGGTCTTATCAAATGGCCATTGAAGTAATCATATCACATACACTTGAATGCTAAAGGGATCGATTCAATCAACGAGCTGATTGTATTATATTTTTTAGCTTAATAAACTCTGATTTCATAAATAAAGAAAATAAAATTGTAAAAAAAAAAATAATACATATAGTTTCATAAATCTATGTATGATGCGATAAAAGATTAATAATCATAACAAAAATGAAATAAAAACTAACAACATCATTTGTTCATATTTTCCATTCTGTTTTCAGTTTTTTGAATTTTTTATATACAAAAATTAATTTGTTTATATTTAAGCTAAGTTCATTAGGAGATTGAAATAAATATAGACATAATTCTTAAGAAATTTGATAATATTAATGAAATCATTTAAATGAATTATTTGTTATAATTTAAAACATTATCAGCATCACGTTCTCAATGAACATGCAAAAGTTTAATCAACTTTGACTTAAATGCAATATAAATCATAAAATGATTAAATCATAAAAATAATCCTATGGATATTTTAACACATACATATCACCACAATAGATATTGTATCTTGAAAATGTTGTTACGCCTACCGCAAATCTATAAGATACATTGCCAAATTTACGCTGTTTGAACCCGAGGCTATCGACCGCTTGCTTGGCTATAAAAAGAGACAGAGAATGTAAGAAAAAAAGATAGCGAGAGATAATATCATTTATCAGATCAGATCAGAGTGGGCGGTACGGTATTCATCTAATTTGGCATTAATCAAATCAACGCGTCAAATAACTTAATTTGTTATTTCAATTTTTTTTTTGTTATAATATTATTATTATTTTTATTTTTAAAACTTCTCGAATTTCACAAAAATCCACAAAATTGCCGATCGGGAAAGCAGCTAACAAATTGTAAATATAAATAAAAACAACAAATATACTTAACCAAAGATCAATTGTTTACAATAAATATATATATACCATATACAATTTTATATACAATTTTTCTAAAAAAAAATATTCTCATGGAAATTAATTGAAAATAAATAACTGAGCTGTGCGTATGTAAATTTCAAGTAAGTTGTGAAAGACAACCGAGTTGTGACCTCATCGAACTGAACTCCCTGTAAGAGCGAACTCACCTAAAGTGGGGTATATTGATTTTTAATGTAAGCAAAATTAAAACAAAAAAAAAAGTAATTATGAGATTTCTTTTAAATGTATTCATAATTAATTAATTGATTTGTTTTGTATGTATTTTTACAATTTATACATATGTATGTTGTTTTATGTATATAGGATAACTGTTAGTCGAGTTAGTTATGTTGTTTTCTGTTGGAATTGTGCTTTCATCGTGAATCAATTCTATGAAACCGTTGCACCCTCAATTTTGATTGCTGATTCACAAAAAAATTCACCGAATTTGCGTCTGCGTCACAGAATAAAACATCGTGATGCCACAAACTAAAAAGTTTGGTTTCTTTTTTTTGTTGTGTTGTCTTTACGATCTTAACTTGGCTTTTATTTATTTATTTTTGTTTATATTTTTTTTATAGCCACGTTAAGCGTTAGTAATCGTAACTGTAGAGTAAAATAAAGATACACTTAATGCAATTAAATTTGAATATTTTCATTTTTTATTTCATATTTTTTTCTTGTTTTAATTTGGTTAGCGGCACTTTTTTGATATTCAATGATATTGCAATGCGCCACATCAAAGAGACAAAATACAAAATAAAAAAAAACAACAAAAAAACAACAACAAGAGAGGTTTACCATAAGGCCTTCTAATATTTATCATATATCGTTTATCGAATATGGGTTAATACTACTACTGAATTGGAATTGATTTACCTTCGATGACATCACAGTGGTTACGTCGGCAAATCGTTAATGAATGGGCCAATGGAATGGCCAATTGAGATAAGCGCAGAAGATTGATAATATTGTCAGATACAATACCATAGCATACATTATCAATCTGATTCTGTTTAAGATATCGAAAATATTTACTATTGAAGTATTACGATATCATGATATATGTTATTCTATTGTGCAATAAATCGTTTTTCGATGGGCAAAACGCTTTTGTACTTTGCTTTTATAGGGTAATTTTTTTTTTTATATATTTTAATTACATCAACATAAAAAAATAATTTAAATTAAAAACGATTAATAAAATTGAAAATAAAATAAGATACTTTCACTTTTCAGCATTTTTGACATGTTCTATGTAAGCAAATTGCATTTTATTTTATTTATTTTTTTTTTGTTTTGTTATAATGATATTTAATAAATTATATGTAATTGTATCTGTATCTGAATTGCAAAAATTTTATTTAATATATTTTATTGTTTTTTTCTTATTGGTTTTGTGCGAGCCTTGCATGAATAACTCGAATTACTCGTTTTTATTTTTTTTTTTTTAATTTTTGTGGGTTTGGTCGTCGTATTCAAATTTCATTTGTAATCCAATACAATTAATATAAATACATACGTATAAATTCAATAAAGAAAAATGTGTAAAAGATTTTAAGTAATCGAGTATATAGGGCAAATTGGATGTTTTTTTTTTGGTTTTGGTTTTGGTTTTATTTCAAAACTGATTTGCAATTGTTGAAAAATAGAAATATCAATCAATGAACTTTGTGTCTTTTGTCGCATTGTTATTGTTTTTTTTTTTTTTTTTGATCTGAAAGTTTAAAGCTCGTAACCAGAGACGAAATACAATCAAAAAATAAAACCAAAAAAAAAAAAATAAAGAAAAAGATTATTATATTTAAGGCCTTATCTTGGAAATTTCTGGGGTAACCAGTCAACCAACTAAAAATGTTGAAATTACTAACGTGAAAACCACAATTAAATGTGGCTAGCAAATGCGTAACGGGTTTACTATCTGCTCGTATGAAATGGTATAACTAACTCTCTGGGCAAGTCCAATCTTATCCAACATACGAGTACAACGAGTATACATAGATTACCTCTTCTTTTTTGCCTAATAGTATAAGAATACCACCTAAGATAAGCGGGGCACACAATAGATACACTTTGAGATACAGGCGAAGATAAACATTATAAATAGAGGGAAGGTAGGTAAACAAAAAAAAGACAAAACCAAAAACAAAAACAAAACAAAATACCGCCACATCAACATTTCAAATTATGGACGATAAAAACTTATTCCTATTTATTCACGTAATTCATTTTGAAGGGTATAGATAAACAAAGCAAAAAATGTAAATCAAAATTATAGATACGAATAGTTGTAAAAGATACTTCTAAGAATAGCCATAGATATGATTAATATATTGTAGTTCTAGATATATTGTACTACAATATATTTATAAATTCATTTATAAACAAAAACAATAAGAAAAGGAAAAGGAAAAGATAAACATTTACACAATGAATCCATACTAAGAGATACAACTCAGATAAAATAGATGTAAGATGAACAAGACAGCCATTAAGTGATTCACTCACAGATGAATGATGAAAACTGTAGATAAACATAGTATACAGATGAAATTGTATATAATAATATATAATAAATATAATAATATAATAATAATATAATAAATATTTCTTTAAATAATTTTTTTGCTGATTGAAACTTTAGATGAAAGTTGCTTGAAATCTTCTCACGAAATAAAATCTATAGAAATTTTATTTTTAAGTGCTCTATATGAGAATTTGTACATAGATATTCTACCTAGTACTGTACATATAAATATTATTATTAAGAAAACTTACATATTCAGAACTACAAAGTATAAATAAATAAATCAAAAAATAAAATAACAATAGAATAAAAATGAAGATACTATACTATTGTATATGTCCATAAGACAGATAGAGACAATGCGATTAGTATTTATAAAGTTCTTAATCAGCGGTGAAATATGAAATGATCACATTTGCTTTGACTAAAATACGATTATACAATTGACGTAGTTTTGTTGTTAACATTGTTTAATACTCAGCAATGTTTTATGATAAGATTCCGATGAAGGTGCATAACTCATAACGCTGACTGAAACTGAGAATTTTGATATTTCCTTTCGCATTTCGACATTTCGCTAATGAGTTTCCCCAAACATGTCTGATATCGGGCAAATGTCAATGCTTAACGTACCTAATACATCATGAATCAGTCATGACGTGAAAATTAACTATAACTAGTCACAACTGTTAAAAATAAAAACATTGATCAATAATTCTAACAATAACAAAAAAAAAACACAAAACCAAGTTAAAAAATATTTTAAATTCTTTTTATTGTCGTATTGATTTCATTTTTATTTTTATTTCTTTCTTGTCTTTTGACCAAGTGGGTCAGCTAAGCTGATAACTGATAACTGGCTAAAAGCAGGTCAAAGTTGCCTTATCTTCTGACCACCTGATCCACATAGTCGGACACTTTTTATTTGAATTGCTTCTTAAAGTTTTTATTATAGAGGATCACAAAATTAATTTGCTGCTCATTTCAATCAGTTTTTAGAATATTCAATTTTGAAATATGTAAGTATATATTTACTTTTATTAATATTTTTTTATTTTATCACTCAAATAAATGTATCTGATAATTAATTTATAACAATATTATCCAAATATTATTTAAAAAATTTAATTTTAATTATTTTTAATTTAATTTTAATTTAATTTTAATTTAAAGCCAAACTTCAATCAAAAAATCAATTTTATTATTTATGAAGGTAAGATACAAAATTAATAAACGATACTTTAAAAAAAAAAAACTTTAAGCTTATTTCCTCGTTTAGAAATAAAATTAAAATTGTATTCAAAATTTTGTCGTTCAGTTCTCTTAACCAAATCCAAAGAAATTAAAATAATTTCATTTGACTTAAACTAAACTAAACTAAAAACTTAATTAATCCTTTTCAAAATTTGGTTTGACTGAAAAATAAAAAACTTGATACAACTACAAAAATTGTTAATTAAATGTTATTAAATGTTGTTTTTTTATTTTTAATTTTATAAAATAAATTAAATGTCCTGAAAACAATTTAATTTAAGGTTTAAATTTTATTCTCTTCAAAATATCCTAGCATCAACGGACACAAAGAGAATCAGAAAACTTAACCATTGCGGTCTCTTTTTCTCGCTGTCTCTCTCTCTCTCTCTGCCACTTTCTCTCTTCCTCTCTGAGAAGTAAATTATAATAAGCTCAATTAAAAGTGCTTAACTCTTTTAATTTTTGTTTTTGGTTTTGGTTTTTTTTTCTTGAGAATTCATAGGTATTATCTTATCGTATTCGCTCGCTACTTTTAAACAAAGTTCGGCAAATGTATGTATATATGGCACAAATATGTATGTATGTATTGAGAGGGTGGGCTTTAATGGGCTGGCTATATGATAAGGTTCAGTTGCTCGTTCTCTTCTGGCCTAGTCTATAGTCGGGCTAAGCATATTCTTTTATGGAGCGTACGTAGCCTTGCAGTGCGCGGAAAACAGCAACGTTAAAAGCAGCGAAAGGCGCACAAAAAAAATAAAACTATAATTAATACAAAATTTTAATTATTAATTAAAAATATTAACAAAATGCTGAACACATTCAGTTCGGTTAAGCAATATCTTAAATTTGATTTAGCGCGTGTTATCATTGATAATATTGTATTTAAGCTGCATTATCGCTGGACATTTGTATTGTTGGTGGTGGCAACCCTATTGATAACATCGCGTCAATATATTGGAGAGCATATACAGTGTATATCCGATAATGTGGTTGCGCCAGTTATAAACACATTCTGCTTCTTTACGCCCACATTTACAGTGGTAAGAATATATTTAAGATTTCTATTTTGAATTCAACTTCCCACCGCTTGAACAATTTGGGAATTATAAACACAAAAAGGATTTATTCAGATAGAGATTAAAGCTAAAAACATTTTTTATTTGTTATATATAGGTGCGTTATATTAACAATACGGCGTTAGAAACTGGTAACGCCTTCCATCCGGGCATTGGACCCTACAATCCCGCCGAGGATCAGATCAAGCGGCACGCCTACTATCAGTGGGTGCCATTCGTGTTATTCAGTCAGGCATTATGCTTCTATATACCGCATATGCTGTGGAAGAAATGGGAGGGGGGTCGAATCAAGGCATTGGTCTATGGCCTCCGTATGGTTGGATTGACGAGATTCTTGAAAAATGATAGCATGCGCATCGGCAAACTGAATATACCCTCGATGGCCGAGGCGGAGGAGCGTGTGATGAACATACGGCGCACAATGATTGATCGGATGCGTTTAAATCAATCCTGGGGCGCACATCTTGTATTTGCCGAGATGCTCAATTTATTGAATCTATGCCTACAAATCTATTTAACCCATCGATTTCTTGGACGACAGTTTCTAACGCTTGGCATCAAAGTGCTCCAGGAACGTTGGACCGATAAAATGGATGCACTGGACGTTGTCTTCCCAAAGGTTACCAAATGCACATTCTACAAATACGGCTCGGCCGGCTCATTGCAGCAGCATGACACTCTATGTGTCATGGCCCTTAACATTATGAACGAGAAGATATATACGATTCTTTGGTTCTGGTATTCGTTTCTATTAACTGTCACGGTTTTGGGCTTACTTTGGCGCCTGCTAACCCTCATCTTTTACCAAAAGTAAGTTGAAATTCTTTAACATACGATTTCGATTTATTATTATTTATTATTCATTATTTATTTAAATAATATATATCACATATATTAATCTACATATATGTATATATTTTTTTTTATTTTGTATAATGTGTTTTTTCACTATTTTTCTTATCATAAAAATAATCTACGCAAATATTTATTTTCCAATTTATTATTATTATTATTTATTATGCTTAATTTAAATAATATATATTACATATATTAATCTACATATATCTATGTATATATTTATATATATATATATATATTTTTATTTTGTATAATGTCTTTTTTTTACTATTTTTCTTATCATAAAAATAATCTACGCAAATATTTATTTTCCAATTTAAGGCTATAAATTGTCAAGGGGTCTCTATCTATCTCTCTCTCTCTCTCTCTATCTGTCTCTCTTTTAAAGCCTTGACTTATTTTTTTAATTCTTTAAAATTTATTTTTATACATACAATACATACATATATAAAAATATATTTTTTTTAATTTACTTTTTACAAAAACAAATTGTTTAAACTTTTCTTTTTCTTTGTTTAGCTAGAATATTAAAATATATTTTAGAATTATAATTAGTTTTAGCAAGTGTATGTGTATATTTTTGTACTAATTACCTTTATTCTGTATATGTATGTATATGTGTATATAGCGTCACCTTTACCAAGTGGTCACTGTATTGGGCCAAGCCTGGCAAAATGGATGAATCGGATTTGTCATCGGTAATCGAGAAATGCAACTTCTCAAATTGGATGTTTTTATTCTTTTTGCGCACAAACCTCTCCGAGTTTCTATTCCAAAAGGTCATCTACCATTTGGCTAGCGAATTTCCCGATGATCCCAATCACGAAAATGACCTCAACACCCATCGGGCACTAGAACGTGAGGCGGCCAGCGGCAGTAGTAAGTCCGGTAAATATCCACGGATCAGTTCGCTGGATACGGTCGATTCGCCGCTGTTGCATCATCGTGCCGGTGGCGCTGCAACTGCCCCAAAGTCGCCACAAGATGGCGCCACGCTGCCAATTTAATGATTTAAAACATAATTTAGCATAATTTATATTTAAGCATTTATGTATAAACATTTGTTCAGTATATACATATATTTATGTATTATAATTTTATGTATATATCAATATGGTTTGTATATGTTTTTTTTTTTTTTTTGTTTTATTGTATAAATTTATTATTGTATTTTAATTAAGGTTCTTTCATTATCTAAAACTCGTTTTGAAAAACAATTCAAAAATTTAACAAAACTTTTTGTTTAAAACAAAAAATGGCCCTAAGCAAGTTTAGAAATGAAGACAAAAACCATTTACAAACAAAAAAAAAAACCGGCTGATAAACAAAAAAAAAAACGAAAACCAAATGAAATAAAATAAATTTACAAAACACAAAAAAAAAAAAAAACGTAATCGCCTTCCATTTACCCAGTTAAAGCTGTGTGGGTGTGCCAACGCATACATACATACAGTTGATCTGGTATACATACATTTAATATACAATACATATAAATACATATACATTTAAATATGTATATGGTAGAGTTCTGTTTAAGTTTGTCTTGACTTTGTGCTGGATTTGATTCGAGTCGCTTGACTGTGGTTTGACCCACTTTCGATTGACATCGGGCCCAATCGATGTGGTTTTCAATTTTATCTGCTGCCTTGGAGCGTGGAATCGCGTGGCAGCCTTTAAATTGTATCTAGACTTAAATGTGAGTTTCTTTTTTTTTGGTTTTTCTACGATATTGGAAAACAGGATTTTGGCACAAACTTTTCAATACTCTTAAATATATAAAGTTAAATTTTTGATAAATTTTTATTTGAATTTAAATTATACGCTCAACGTTTCTGGAATTTATTATATCTATGTTTATGAAGACAAAATTTAAATTATAAAAAAAATTAATACTACGAGATAAAAATTTTGTTTAAATTTTCAAAATAATTGTTTTACTGTAAAATGAATTTCAAGATTAGGTTAAGCAGATTTATCTAGAAAAATGTATATTAATTTCTGAAAATTATGGCAAATATATAATAGATAAATAAATTTTATATTATTTTTAATGTTACAGATGCAGAGATATGTCATGTCACTTTCTAAAACACAAACTTGTAGATATATTTATTATGCTCATACTAGATATTTTTGTATCTACCGCGTTTAAATACATATTTGGAATGTCTGTCAATTTGTAGCCTGTAACATTTGGCGCTAAATGGAATTGTCGACACTTGAGCTAAAAAAAAAAAGAAGAGAAAACATAAAATATACAAAAAAAAAATACAATCAAATATTAGACTTATGTACATGCATACATACATCGTTATATTGTATGTTTGTTAGCCATATTTGTAAGTGGGTAAACGTGTAATTGCCAGTTAGTTATGACACCTGATTAGCAGTCCATATTTGAGCACGTCTCCAATATTGGCTTAAACGATTTTTTATACATTTTTTTTTTTTTGGTTTTGTAATAAAATTTTAAAAAATAAAATAAAATAAATAAATACATATATGTAGTTACAATTGACAAATCTCTAATTGCCACCACGGCGCCGGCAACAAATTCTTTTTTTTTTTCATTTATATTTTAATAAGTAAATATTGTACAAATATTTTATTTTTGTTGTTAATTCTTTTTAGGTATTTGCAAGTTTTTGTTGTATGTGTTTTGTTTTTGTTTTGTTTTTTTTTTTGCATTTTGCGGTCAATGCCAACGAGTTGAATCCAATGGAGTTGTCTGAGACGAAACGCAATCCATATACCATCCCGAGCACCCTGGCTCTATCTACATACATTTGTACATACATACATACATACATACAGATATACTTACATACATACATACGTAAATGCAGTCGTAACGCGCTTTTGGGGTACTGACAGTCGACATATGTTTGCTGTCGTTTTAAGCATTATTTGAACTAATGCCAAAGCATTAAAAAACTGCAAGCCGACGTTTGAATACCCTTTATCAAGTAGCTTATTATTAAGCCGCATATATAATTTGAGTTTTAAAAAATATATTAATATGCTTATCTAGAATCATGAATTAATTTATTATAAACCAACAAATTATATATATTTATTTTTTTATACTTTTCATATCGACGACGAGCTGTGAGCGGAATCAAGAACTTAAATAAAACATAAGACTTATTAAAAGCAATTATTTCAAAAAATAAATCAAATTAAAAATAAAATAAAATATATTAATAATTAACTAAAACAAATATGAATTAAATTATTATTAATATAATAATTTAAGGGAATTTCGATACCACAAAAAATATTGAAATATATTTATTTTAATTTAACAACTTCCATATATAATCTTCGTCCTGTCGCGCACAATAGGACACATCGATGATACCCCTTTTCATAGGGTATACACACACACAAATATGTATGTACATACGTATTGTTGTTTCTTTTGTCTTACCCCATTTTATTACTGAGATTTGGTATATTTAAACTTTTGTCAACGGCGCTTTTGAAAATCAACAAAGCAAAAACTAAAACAAAACAAAAAGAAGGTAAAAGAAAGGAAATGTGAGAAGAAAGAACCTCATAAACAATAAATAATAAACATTTACATATGTATGTATGTAGGTAGAGTCTGAGCTTAATTTAATTTTTTTTTGTTTTTTATTTTCATTGTATTTTTTTGTCTGTGACTTCACATGGTGAATGACCGTTAACGTTTTCGGTAATGACAGGTTCTTCTGGCCCCTATTGAAGAATCTCTTTGCTTTTCTTTTCTTCTTTCCTTTTGTTTTCATTTCGTATCGTTTCTTTTGCTCCGCTTTTTAAATTAAAATTTAGCTCAGATCTATAAATAATTTAAAAAATGTGAAATAATAATAAGCTTAACATCATTATACGAAATTTTGCCCAAAAATGAATCTTATTATAAATACACTTACATACATACATACATTTATAACAATAAATAAAATATAAATTAATTTATTATATGTATATACATAATTCATAGCATTTGTATAATTTATCGAAAAAGCGTAGTTATAACAACAAAAAAAAAAATGAATAAATAAACATTAAAATTTTAAATAAAAATCTAGCTTAAACAGTTATTTTTATAATCAATTTTGAATTAATTAATAAAGTATTAAAAAATGGAATAAAAATCTGTTAAATATAGATTTATAATTGCTTACCTATTGTTATTAATATTTATAAATATATTTATTTATATTTTTTTAATTTTAATTTATGGAAATGAATTAAATGAATTATATTTTATTTATTAGATTAATCTTCTATAATTTTATTCTCTTACGAAAAGTTTATCTCAATGATAACAAAAAAAGTGAACTTTTAGCCTTTTTAAATGAATGCATTCAACCTTTACAGTGTGTGAATACTTATCGAGTACCCGTGCATATTCATTGCAGTCCTTGGGATGCGCAGAAAACAATTTGGTTCAATTATCAAAATTTATGCGACAATTAACACTTTGAACTACAAATTGGTTGCAACTTGCAGATGATATTAAAATTGGTCAACTGTGACTATATAATCAGACAGAGACAGAGAGAGAGATCGTGGGAGAAAGAGAAAAAAGGGGTAAAGATAAAGAAAATATATTACATTTGTGTGTGAACTCGTTGCCAATAAATTTATGCAATTGGCACACTTGTTGCATGCCACAAAAGTCTTTTCTTCAATTTCTTGGCATGCAAATTTATTTCAATTGCATTTAATTTGTCTGGATTAGCTAAAAAAATTTATTTACATTTTTGTATCTGTGCTTGTTCTTATTCTTTTTATCTATTTGTTTTTTGGCTTTTGTCTCGCTTCCATTTAATTTGCATCTCGAGACTTGGCATCAATTATAATTTATAAGCAATTTATGAAAGTGCCACGTGATTTTGAGCACAGTTTTTTAATTAGAGACGCTTACATACATACACGTATTTTATAATTTATTTCAAAATATTGTATATATTTTTTTTTTAGCTCGTATTATTGTTATTTATCTGTTTCCAATTTTTTCTAATTTAAATTTTAAAAAATTTTAATCTTGTTTTTTAATTTTAAAACTTTTACCTAATGCACTTTAGAGCACATTTATGTTTATTTTTTTTTTTTTTAATTTGTAATTGTGAAATTCGAAATTTTAATGAAATGATGAAAAAATTCGTTTTCTTTGTGAAAATTTAATGTATACCAACGACAGGATTTTATTTCCGTAATTCCATGTCTTTGTTTCTCTTTCCTTTGTGGCTATAAAGACGCAGCATCCTTATGCCAGGACAATAAGGAAATGCCAAACACAAAGAGCATGCAGCTACACACATACATGTGTATGTACATACATACATCGCTCATAGGTCAGTTCGAGTTAAATGAAAAGTGGGAAAAAACTCACTCAAAACTTGGTACAGTTCACAGATAAAATGCTTTAGTTAACTTTCTCTCTCGCTCTCTGTTTCTCTCTCTTTCTCTCTCTCTCTAGTCTGTCTTTGTCTCCAGGATCAAGTAGGTGGGTAGCAACCCTTGTGTTTTGTATATGAAATGACGTCGCAGCAGCCCTGCAACAAACAACGCAATTCTCACACAAAAAAAAAATAAAATAAAATAAATCGGGAAAAACAGAAAACAGAAATCGAAGCAAAGTGAACCAAAGCGATGCGACGACCCTCATAAAGTTTTGAGCTCGTTTCCAGGAAGCGATTGCATTTCGCAGTTTTGTTTTTGGTTTTTTTTTTTCGGGGGTTGTTTACCACAATTTAATTGCATACACATATACAATTACATGCATACATACAGACAATATGTATACATACATGTATGTACACATATGCGTATGTATGACACGTTCTAATGTCATTTTTATTGCTCGGAAACTTACGCTTATGCTTATACCCTATAAACATTAAGACTCATGCATGGGGTTGCTTAAAGATTAACAAGAAAAATAAATCAACGCAATATACATAAGTATGTACTTACACATATGTAAATATATACATACATACACCGATACAATTAAAAATTAAAATTTAAGTCGAAATCAAATTCACAAAGAATAAAAAGCGCAGAATTTGTGAAAGAAACTAAAATAATTTGTAAATGCAACGGGACAACATAACGTAAAGCTGGAACATAATGGAAGTGGAACAAATTTTTGAAACCTTAATCAAAATAAATAATATATTTTAATTATTTTATAATTTAACAAAAAAACATTTTTAACTCTTAATTGTTAAATGAAATTAAACAATTTTAAATTAAAATCAATTTATTTTGTATAGATGAAATCAAATATTATTTTCAATTATTTACAGGGTATCTATATCGTTTCCAACTTCTAGACGAAGGCATTTGAAATTTGTTCACGTTTCTGTGTTGTGCTATGAAAGTTCTTTAGATTTGTTTTCTTCCTCTTTTTTTTTCGTCTGGTTTTGCTGCTGATGCAGCTATTTCCGTTATAAATATGATTTTGCTATGTCTGCATATCTATTTTTAAGCGCGCTCTCCCTCTCTATCGCCCTCTCTATCGCGCAGTTTATGTTTTCTTTGTGTGCCTCCCACTCTTATTTCCATGCATGTCTGTTTCTCTTTCTCTTTCTCTTTCTATTTCTATTTCTGTTTCTGTTTCTGTTTCTTGTTTCATTATGTTTTGCTATGCTTATGCGTTCGCATTGCATTTGAAACTTGACAATGACCTTGAGCAGCTGCTGTGCTCCCTCTTTCATACTCCGTCTCCGTCTCCCTCTACATTACTCCATCTCAGTCTCTTGCTCTTTCTTACACACGCAGATTCACTTGAGAATCTTTCTCCTAATTCACATCCCACGC
The DNA here is from genome assembly GCA_037075045.1 of Mulgravea parasiatica. Lineage (NCBI taxonomy): Eukaryota > Metazoa > Arthropoda > Insecta > Diptera > Drosophilidae > Mulgravea > Mulgravea parasiatica. The sequence goes on along the minus strand of JBAMCR010000278.1, from coordinate 6,463 downwards.
CTTCTAGAATATTTCATCCTCCATCTAAAAAAAAATATTCATAATCTCGCTCGAGTGTGGGCTGTGTGGTATCAACAAAGTTATTGACCTTTGTATTTTTCAAATCGAATCAAATCAAATTAAAAACAAAAAAAACTTAATAAATAAATAAATAAATAAATAAATAAATAAATTACTTAATGTGATGGCATTCTATACTACGAGTATACCCTGGCAAGCAGCACAACATACAAATTGGCTATGATCAATTTTAAAGCATTTCTTTGTTTATATATTTTCCATTTCTCAATTGATGTAATGACAAACTCAGAGATACCCTATCTTATTAAATATATGTATCTATATTGTTTAATTACCTGCTCAACTATAACACATCCTGCTAGGATTTCTCTATTCTACATAAAAATCACATAAATGTTGTAACATTTCGCAACGTGTTAATTATAAATTTTAAAATTTAAATTTGTATAGGTTATAAATCATGATTAAAATACCCTTGAAAAAATCCTATTTTAAACATACACATCCATATGTACATACATATGTGTAAATATTTAATTCTCAACCTGTAATCTTAACAAAATTGTCAATGACATCAACCTAAGATTAAAGATTTTATTTATTGTATTTCTTCTGCTTTTGTTTTTGATTCAATTTCTTAAATTTAATGGGATTCAAAAATTTAAATAGGAATTAATGAAGACTACAAATCCAAAAAAAAAAATAAAATAAAAATAATAATAAAACAATTTATTGATATATGCTATAAGGAGTATAAATAGCAATAATATTATAATAAATAATAATTATAATGAAGATCAAATTATATTGTTTAGCTCTGCTATAAATTACCAAAAACAATACAAATCCAATATATTTATTATTTTTTAAATTTGTTGTATATTGTGATATCATAAACAAAAAACAATAACATTAACATAACAGCTACATTTTTCTTTTTATTATAATTTGTTTATAATTTCATATGACGTCATATTTGAAATTCATATGCGTGGCTAATAATATTTAAAAAAAAAATTAAAATAAAAAAAGAAACAAATTGCTAAGAATATTAAAAATAAAATCATGCATACATATACATATATGTATATATATAAATATACACACATACATACATATGGACATATAAATATATGCAGAATTTAAATGATTGATTTTACTTATGCCGGAAATTTTTATGTTTAACTTATTTAATATTTTTAAAAAAATATATATGAAAAATTTTAAAAAAAATGTAATTTAAAAATTTTTGATTTACTAAGTTGACAACTTAAAGCGAGAGAGGAGAGGAGAGGAGAGCTTCAAAAAATTTAATTTAAAATATTTCGATTAATTGAGATTTCAGTTTACACAAATTATAATGTAAATGTACATATTACCTATAGAAGTTTTTTAAAAGAATCTCAAAATTTTCTAAGCTGCTTAGGCCTATCAAAAGCTAAGAACGAAAAAATATATATTATTTTTTCTTATAATTTGTTGTTGTTGTGTTGCTTTTGTTGTTATAGAGACAATGTCAAAAAAGTCAATTGAAAATGTACGAGAATCAAGAAGTATAAGAAGATTGGTTGGATGATGGGGCAAAGTGGAAGCAATACGATCTATTACCAGCTAGCTAAGTATGTACATACATACATATGTATGTATACATATACGAATATGTATGTATGTATGTATGTATATACAAGGCATATACAAAGATTAGTTGAGACGCTGATAAGAAGCAAAAATAAAACAAAAAAAAAAAAAAAATAAGGTGTCGAATAGAGACTATAACATCGCCTCTATATATAGACATTAAGCATTATATGATCATTTATAATTTTTTTTTTCGTTTTTTTTTTTTTTGTACTAAGTGTGCGGCATACAACAATGTGATCTTTATAGTAGATGTAGCTTATTCTTATTTCATTTTCTTTAGGGCGATGTTTTTGTTGTTTTTTTGTGTTTTATTTTTGTTGTCCGCCCAGGCAAAAATGTCAAATTAGCACCGCATGACAATGATAACGCCTCAAGGCGTTTTCAATTTAGGCAATTACGCAATAAGCTAAAATTGTATTGTAAATGGAATTGAAACCCATCTCCAAAGCGACGCTATGTTATATGGAATTGATACAACGTGGGCGGCTTTTCTAACCTTACAAATAGCTGAATTTAAAAAAAACGAAAAAAAAACACAAGAAACAAGAAACAAAATCAAAAAATGAATAGACAAATACCATTCATACATACGTATGCATGTACATATATGCTTGTATGTATGCACACACATACTGGTTTCTCAATAGCAGACAATTTGACCTTAATCACCAATAGCCAAATCAGCAGCGATCAGCTACAATTGAGCTGGATTAAATGATTTGCCATAACATTCGCTTAATGAAATGTCAATAAAAAAAAAGAATTTGTTTTAAAACGTTCTTTTTATTATTTATTATTCAATTCAACGTACTATGGTGAAATTCCATACACATGCAACTTAAAAATTTTGTATTTTTTGAATTTAATTAATTTTGTTTTAATTTTTATTCTAAAAACTTAAATTTTCCAATCGAATAATTGTTCAAAAATTTCTTCTAATATGAAAACCCCTTTTTTTATTAATACATAATTTTTCTTGATCCTTTTAAAATGTATGTTTATTTTATTCTATTTAATATAATAAAAGAGTTTTGATATCTATAAAAATTCTTATTTTAAAAATAAAAAATGGACGTAAATTTAATTTTATTTCAAAAACTTTTATTTAACCAAATTCTTAATTCGTATATGTTCTTAAATGTTTTTTATTTAAATTTACGATGCCTATCAAATTGTGCTTAATCAAAAAATGTTGGTTGGCATTTCATTGAAAAATTAAATAGAAATGATTATTATTTAAATGTAATCATAATTGAAAATTTCCTTTTTTTTTCATTTTGTTTTTAAATGATTATAATAAAAAGCTTTACATTTTTTTGTTTCTACAAAATTTGATGGGTTATCGAAAATTGTAAACAAGTTCGATTCTTAAGTTTTAGAACTGACGATTTCGATTACATTTTCCATTTCCATTTCGATTTCGATTCCATTGTGCCCACATCGGCATCGGCTTGGATCAAGCGTACAGGTTGCCACAATCATTTGATTGAGGGTCGATTGGCAGTCGCAAGCCAATTCAAGGCGATAGACAATGATAATAACAACAACAAATGACAACTTTCAAAACAAATGTTAAGTGTGTCACAATTGCAGTTGTTGTTGTTGTTGTTGCGATTGTTGTTGTTGTTACGGCCGCCACAGATATGAATCTATCGTTTAATAAACATTGCCGCAAAAAGCTACATACATAAGTATAAATATCAAATGGCCCGCCAAAACGCCATACCCTTTTCCAGCTCGCAATCTCTTCGCCTACACATACCCCCTCCACCCACCCTCCCTTCATACGACGCACCGAAAGATCAATCAATCCAACCCAAAAACAACAACACTTGCCCAAGCGCCGTTTCATTCCAAGTCGTTTCATAAGGCCGCTGTTTTTTTTTTGTTTTGTGAGAGCAACTTTAATTTTTCGTTAAACTTACAAATCTAAAAAGCTTAAAAATTATGACAAAAAAAAAATAACATAATAAAATAAATTTTGTTTGTTTGTTAAATACACAAAAAAAAAATAAAAACAAGCAAAAAAACAAGCAAAAAAAAAAAATTAGCAGCGTGTATGTTTATGTACTTTGTTTACAAAAAGCTAATGTTTATAATGTGACGCTCTTGCGTTCTCTCTTCTTTCTCTGTGTGTGTGCGTGTATGTCGCTAGCAGCGTTGCCAGTTAGTTAGGAGCGGTAAGAGCAACAGCATTGCCACACCCCAAGCAGCGCTGCCAATTTGTTGTGCAGCATTGCAGCCATCGGTATCGCACGTATAGATGCAACTGCGATAATCCATGCGATCGCCCTTATTCCGTACATAGTCACAATAGTTGCCCAAATCTTTGGAGCTGCAAAAACGTTTCGCCCCAATGCCGCCCTCAAAGCGACCCACATGCTTCACGCAAAACCTAGCGCCATGGACATTGGAGCAATTTTGCGGCTGTATATCGGGCTGATCGAAGCGGTCAAACCATTCGCCGCATTGGAAGGGATTCTTCGTATCGCTCGCATCGCAAACGTAACACTCGATGGCCCAGCTGTAATCCACGCAGCAGCAGCAGCAGCAGTAAAGCAGCGCTGTCCATAGCACCAGCGATGACGTTGACATTTTCTATTGCTTTTTTTTTTGCTTGTTCGTATTCTTATAATTTATTTATTTTATTTTTATTTATATTGTTTTATTTATTTTATTTATTTTTATATATATGTTTTATTTGCTTGTTTTTGCCAATTGCACAACTTTGTTGTTTTTGTTTTAAGTTCGTTTTCGTTTTGTTGTTGTTATACGGCAACTCCGCATACGCTCCACACACACAAGCACACACACAGGTGCATAGACGGTGTGCACGCACGCACACGAAACACACACACACACTCGCAGAGGTAAAGAGAGGCAGAAAAACGTCGTCGTTAATTCAGTCGCCGTCAGCGTCGTCAGCAAATGCCAAGCTCGTACTGAAGCGTTGTTTTTACTTCGTTTCCGTTCGTTTCAAAGCGGCGCTGTCGACTGGTCTTGTATGTGTGTGTGCGTGTGTGGAGCTACGTTTACTCTGTGTGTGTGTGTGTGTGTGTCAGCTTGTTTAGAGCTACGTTTGTTCTGTGTGTGTTTGTGTGTGCGCTCTCAGCGCAACTCTCAATAGCTCCCTCTCTCTCTCTCTCTCTCTATGTCTTTGTTTCTCTATCTTTTAGCATATTCTATCTGTTGGCTAGAGTATTTCCTCTAGCCCTAGCTAAAACAGCTGTAAGCGCATCCTGGCTGTATTTGCGTTTATCGGTTATCGGTTATCGTTTATCGTTAGCTTATAAACCGCTTCAACTTGTTGCTTGGCAACAGCAACAACAACAACAATTTAAATACATTTAGCGCGTTCAACACAATTTTTGATCAGATACGAAAAAGAGTTAAAAACCAAACAAAAAAAAAAAATAACAAGATAAATCAAGAAAATAATTCTCAGAATCAGCGAAAATCATAAACCCTTTAAGATAAGTCGTTTTGCGTCGTATTGCCAAATATATAGACACCTATTCTAAATCTAAATCCAAACTGAAAATAATAGAGAAATTTTGAATACCGCTCGAATATAATTAATTTTTTTATTTTTAAATATTTCTAAAGGGAAATAATTTATAGAAACTCATAAATAAAATAGAACAATAATAGATCGAATTGTAATAAATTCTAAAACATGATATCATAACTTGGTAACCGTTTAGGTACATACCAAAAATAGTATCTGTGCATGTATGTATATACATGTACATACATATACATTTGTATATGTAAGTATTGTATATGTTAATATTCACAATGTTGTCATTTCACGGCTTTTAGCTTTAAACTATTATTTATTGTAAATTTTTTGTGTTTAAATTAACTTGAAAATATTTTAAAACTCATAGTTTTACATGGTAAAACTTTAATAATCAAAAAATATTTATATTATTAATATATATTATGTAATGTTATATGTATTAATATATTTATATTTTAATTTTTGGTTAATTTTTTCAACATTATACGAATAAATATCAGCTTAAAAATTCTTAACATATAACTTTGAAAATAATAATAATAATAACAAGAAAGCTTGAATCTTTAAGAAATTCTATTAACTTTTTAGACAATTACAGGCATTTATTAATTAAATAAAAATAAATAAATAATATTAGGATTTATGCCAACATAAAATATTTAAGTGGACGATGAAAATTAATGCTATATTATCATTTATTTGTATGCTAATTAAATGAGACGCATTCTTGGCTCATGATGCATAAAATTTGATAGACATAAAAACATACGCTATCGGATTAACGGAAAATCAAAGCGATAAATCGATAAAATATTCATCATTCATCGTGTTGCTGTTGCTGTTGCTGTTGCTGAACGCCCATTGCTAGGCAACAGGTATTCAGGTCCTACGTGACTCGCTGTAACTGCGATTCTTTTGTTCTTTTACCTTATTGAATTTCTTATTGGAATTTCATCACATAGCCGAACACGAATATCAGCTTTTGCCTTCACGAACCGCCCCGCCTCGGGCGTCCATCGTCAACGTCGGCAATTTTAATTTCTTTTTTCTTTCTTTTTGTGTTTCTTTTTTCTTTTTTAACAGACACAAAGAAACAACAACAGTCGCGACTCTACTCTACGAAGAATCAAAAGAGAAGTGCCACAAAAGTTCATTCAACTTTCAAGACACGCTCAACAATATAAATAAAGCGAAAGCAGCTTTTTTATTATTATTATTATTATTATTATTATTATTATTATTATTATTATTATTATTTTTATTATTATTATTATTATT
>JBAMCR010000277.1:0-34076 GCA_037075045.1 Mulgravea parasiatica | reverse complement strand
ATATATATATGTATATAAATATAATTAAATAAAATAATTAGTCAATATTTGTTTTTTTTTTACAACTAACCTTTGCGGATTTTTCGACTCTCGCAAGTTTTCCATAATGCGCGATTTGCTAACAGGGATTTCGCTAATTGAAATTTCAATTTAAGTTGAATCCTGCGCGATCTTAATTGTTTTTTTAATGGAATAAACTTTCGAAAGTGAATAAAATTTCACTGAAATTAGGTTAAGAAATTTTCACCTTAAAGGGGGAAATGGCTGCTAAACCTGAACTTTACAAATTAATAGTGAGAATCGACGGTGTTGCTACGTTTTCGACTTGAGGGCTGCAAGCTTATTCTGTCAGCGAGCAGCTGTGATCCATTTTACAACACTGGCAGCTTATCGAAAGCGTTGTTTTGGTAAAATAAAAAAAAATTTAAAAAAAACACTAAAAACAAATAATAAACCTATTTTAATAGGTTTATACAAATTAATTAAGATTTCACTTTACAGCCATTTAAATCCCTGTGAAAGTGTGAGCCCTGCTTACCAGTGTTGGGTAACATTAGGATAGTCGATATACAAACGCGAATAATCGATTTTAAATTAAATATATATATTTCTTTTTCAATTAATCGAGGCTTAACATAAAAATAAATATTTATATGTGTATATATAAATATAAATATCATATTTGGGCCAAGCTGGTCATGATAGCTGTTTGTGTGTGTGTATGCGTGTGTGTGGGGTCGGGAAGGGGGTGTTTGTGTTTGGGGGGGTGGGTTTGTTGGCAAATAAACTGTAATTGTAAATAAACATGAAATTTAAAATTATTGCCAATACGCAAGTGCTTTATTTGCAACTTATTTATGCCAGTTTTTATTATAATCTACAAACAAACAAATATGTCCCTATGTGTGTATGTACGTATGCATGCATGTATTCGTACATGTATGTACATACATACATGCATACATACATACATATTTATCATAATGGCAACCGACAAGTGATAAAAATATTGTGCGATATTTTTTATACGTACCGGAAAAATGAGCAATGACAGGGACAAAAGGTGGAGGACATATTGGGACGCAAATTAACACGTATGTATGTACATACATATACCATATACCAATCGAAAGAGTTGACATTATTTGTATGTATGCATATGTGTATATATGTACATCTGTATGTATTTCAAGCGAAATGAAGTCAATTGCTATTGGACAAATATCGAATGTAATTGGAAGGCAATAAGCATAATTGCAAAAATATATAATTTATATAGTATGTATGTACATATATAATAATAATAATAATAATGATAATAATGATAATAATAATATGCAACATACACTTGCACATGTCCATGTAGTTTGTCATATGATTCAGGCTGACGCTTTCGTTGAGTGTTCGTGTCGTGCTAATGAGACCATCTCTAAGAAAAGACAAAAAAGAACAATAATTAACCAAAAAGTTTGTTCATATACACTGTAAATAATATATACACACATACATGCATATACATATGTATTATTTGTATGTGTATTTAAAATTATAAGCGATTATTATCGCCTGTCTGTAGATCGATAATAGTTAATAGAGGGCACAGTGTCTCAAGGGTCTTTGAAATAAATATTTATGTATTTAGGTATGTATGTGTTCTTATATACATACATCTGAATGCATATGTATTTATGTGTTTATATTTTATGCCATATATTAAATTTTTATTTTCTCATTTTTTTCATGATATATTTATTTATATATTTATATGTGTCTCTCTCGCTCTTTCCTCGTTGGTCTCTTTCTTCTGTGGCATTGCATTTAAAATTCGCCAATTTCGAACATTTTCCCATCGCATTTTTATTGTCATCCACTTGTTTATTTTATTTATTTGTTGTTGCTGCTGTTGTTGTTTTTATTTATATATTTACTTAACTTCCTTGTTTTTTGTTTTATTTTTTTTTGTTGTTGTTTTTTTCTTTTTTCATTGATTCTGCTCTTGTTTTTATTATGTGCTGTCAACGTTTTGGGTGCCACGCCTACGCGATTCAGACCTGCGGGGTCCAGGGAATCCATCCAGTTTGTTTGGCGCTCTATTCTGTTGATTGTTTTTTATCGCTCTGTTGTTGTTGTTTGTTTGTTTTTTGTTTTTTGTTTTGTTTTAGTTGTTTTTCCATTTTTGTTGCTGCTGTTTTGCGTTTTGGTTTTTTGCCACTTTAGCGGATATCATAAATTGGTTCGGCGAGCAGCATTTCCCATGTGGAAAATTGAAATGTGTTTTCTGGTAACGCCCTGAAAGTTGCCAATCCCGCGCCCGTGCCCGCTCCCCCATTCACACTCACGCCCACATCTATGCCAACACCCCGACCCCGCCTACGACCTCAGACATCAAGAACAGAAACCGATCTTAGCCATTGGTCGCTTGACTGACAGCTTTTTTAGATATTGTATCTAAAAGATACATACTACAAATACTACACACACACACATAGATATATAGGTACACACATACATATGCATTTGTGTCGTGCACAAGCATATGTCTGCCTGTCTCAATGGATGGATGGAATGGATGGGATGGGACCTTGCCTTCCGCCAGAAGGAACCACGTTCCAGTAATGCAAACACTTAAAGCGAACCGCATCGGCGGGTTGAGTTGGCCCCCAGAATCGGCTTCCATTGGGTCTGGCCAACAGGAACAGGCGGCGGCATGCCAATTGTCGTCAATGCTGTGCAAATTTGTGAACGGAAACGGAAGTTGCCATTGGCCATGGGCCAAGCGATGCGCGGGCATGCCGGCATGCTGCTGATGAGCTAAACGTGGCTGGGTTTAGGGGCACAGGGCAATTTGTGTGAATGTCTCTCTCTCGCTCTCTCTCCCTCTCTCTCTCTCTCTCTCTCTCCCTCTCTCTCTCTGTGTGTGTGTGTTGTTTGCAAAATACAGTTTATTGTGGCATCATTTTATTGCTGGAATATGATCGATTTTTAAAGGGCTTAGTTCGTATATCATTGCGATTGTGTTTCACTTGTGAATTGTTCAAATTGCAATTGAAAATGCAATATGCATAAATGTTTAATGACAGCAGCGATACAATAATAGCAACAACAACAACAACAACACCAACAACACCAACAACAACAACAGCAAACAACAACAAAAACAAATTACAAATTTAATTAATTTTACAATGCGGCGGCGACTGGCCACTGTATTCGCATTGGGTCAGCTCACTCGCTCCCACTAAATTGACATAATGACCAAATAATTTTCCAGTTCGATGCGCCCTTATGGCCATGAGCACAACAGCGATAGGGTTGTCTGCTGTAGTCCAACAGGACAATGGATGGAGGGCAAGGACAAGGACTATGACGAGGACGAGGACGAGGCAGAAAGTTTTCAATTTTGCATACGTTTGACAGGCGACGCCAACGAGTCGCATTAAATGCAAATGTTAATTTTCAATTTGTAAATTTATTATAAACGTCAACATTAATTTAGCGCAAAAATCTATGCACACGTCGCATTTGCCAAAGGACCAATCAAATTGGATGACTGGGCAAATGTGCGTACCATAATATAATACTTTTACCGTTTGATAGCCCCACTTCCACTCCCACTTCCACCCCCCTGTCCCTATCCAGTTCCCTGTCCCGGCTCGCCAGCAATGTGTCGCCATTAGCATTACTCTGACAGATGACACGTGACCAGGCGCCATCAGCCGCGCAATTATTCAGCGGCAACTCTATGCGAATCTTGGCACAGAGGTAATTTGGCACTTAAAAAGGGTAAACGAGACTCTAAAACTGAACACTAGACATTTACATATATATTTATATAAATAACACATATATACTATAATATAATATTTAAATAAAAGTACAAAATCGAAACCTCAAGCCCCAAAACCCAAAGCCAAAATACAAAATCCAAATCCAAATCCAAAGCCATGCCGAACCGTTTTCAAAAGCATTTGAAGGCGGTCGCCTCTAATGTAACGAGTCGTCTTTGTCTCCGTTTGTCCCTTCGGATTCGTGTCCTGTTTGGTTGGGAGGATGGGCATTTTGGGTCAGCTGACGTGAGGTTCCATTTATCATGTGATTGACTAGATAATTGACCGTTCGAATGCTCGTCATTTCCACGCAAGTTTTGCTTGTTGAATTTTTGTTTAATAGCCTGATTCCCTGAACCATCATTCATGTCCTTTGTCCTTTGTCGTTTGTCCTTTGTCGTTTGTCCTTTGGCCTGTGTGTCACTTTAAACGACGGCCATTTCGACTATAATATTCACATTTAAGCGACAATCATTACAAATGCCTGAGGCTACTCACCAATTTTTGTTTTTGGCTTTTCTTTTTATGTCCTCCAGCCTAATTAATACATACACATGTATGTACAACACATATACACTCGTACGTGTATATATACTTTGCGAATTTAAATACATTTCTCGAGGTGAAGATTTGGTTTTTGATTGAATGGAATTATTCAATCCGAACGTCATCAAATTGCGGTTAGAAATTAAGTATGTTATTTATTTAGCGATATTATTCATGTTTCTTTTCAGTTGTATTATTTTTATTATTTACTTTAATGTTTATGCACTTGACACTGCAGTTATGTTCGCTTGCATAAGTGAGTCCTTTCAACATCCTTTGTATCTACTGCATTCGGGTTTCTGATGTTTTCTTGCTGTGTGCGCTCTCTACCAGCACCATAAATTGCCTAAAATAATAAAAGACAAAACTACAATGGAAATAAACAAAACCTGAAAAAAAAATATATAAACAAAAAAAGAGAAAAATTTCAAAAAAAAAAAATAGCTTAAAAAGTCAACACTCGAAAATGTGGCAGTGAGAGTTTTAGACAAAGCCCGATACTACATAAAAATATTATTGATTGGCTTGGGGGTCTGCTGATGCCAATGGCCGATAGGTGGCACGGAGGCATGGGCATGGGCATGGGACGGTGAAGTGAGGTGAGGTGAGGTCTGCTGATGTGGTGACGTGCTGAGAGGTCACTGCAAATGGAGATGCCTATTAGTAAACAACGGGTGGCACAGCGGCGAGCGATGGACAAACGCATGCTATAAAGCCATAAATGCCAGGCCATAAATTATGCTGGCCACACTCTCCACACTCTCCATTCTGGATGAGGAGGCGGGTCCTATGGCGGCGCTAGCGGTGTCCGATGATGAGATGGTGGGAGCTAACAGGGTGGTGGGGCGATGCGGTGGTGCCGTAGTGAGATGGCAAGCGGTTCGCCAGTGTGACATGTGTGAAAATGCACTTAACTGTCACTTGACTATTTGGCAAGAGGGTAGATCCATGCGAGGGGCAGTCACAGTGGCAGCGGCAGTGGCAACAGCTGCATATACCCCCCTCCCCCACGTACTTTGATAGCATGCTCTCTGCCTTTTGCATTGGAATTTATTTATTCTCGCGTTTGTACTCCTTTCGCTGTGCAGTTGGCGCTTTGTCTGTCGCGCTCCAGGAACACCATGGTATATTACAGAAGATTGGAACATGTATTATGTAGACACATACATACATATAACTTATACTATTGTACATACGAGTGTATTAAGAGAGAAGAGACTCACCGACACATATGGCACTCACCATAAAACAAAAGAAACACAAAAAATCGAAAATATAAATTAATTTTCTCATTTAAATGAAATTAAAAGAACTATTTCGTCAAGACTCTTATCAATAAACAAAAATTTACTATCACAAATTTCCATCTGTAGCAATAATTAAAACAAATAAAGTTCATGAACTAGTTTGGGAGATTTCGTAGAAGAAGAAACGTAAAGTCGTAAAAAACTGATGAGAAGAACTGCTGAGTCTTCTGTCAATTTAATCACGAATATTTGAGTGGATTCACTGCATATCTGTGGCATGTGTCTAGATGCTCTAATAAGCTAGATCTTCAGGTTTGAATATGAAAAATGTTACGCACGGTCCGAATAAAAAAGATAAAATGAAATTGTGTTGAAATATTTTCGCCAAGTGTACCTTAATCAAACAGTTTCTGAGCATAGCTCAGTGGTTAGATAGATTTCAATTTTTGCATCTGGCCAGTCGGCCGTCGACTTTAGTCTCAGAATCTGGACAGCAAATCTTTAAGTTACCGATGTCGGGCATCTCGGTTCATTGACTCGGATTACACTTTCGCCCTTAGACGGAGGCCTCGTGCAGCATCGAGAGCAAAGAATTTACGTCAGTCAAAGATGAAAGCATCTCATCATCGCCATATGAATATGCATATACGCAAATATTGAGCGATAAAGATATCTAAATTGCTTCGATCGGAGTTTACTGAACGTTGTTGTTCTGCCGCCTTAAATTAGATTGTTTATGGGATTATGCAAAATGGATTCCACATCGCATCCAATCCAAGAGGTGCCTGCTCTCCGAACTCTTTGCTCTCTTGGCATATAAATACGCCCAGTCCCACCGCTGTAAGTCAGTCAAGCAGCGATCCGCATCCCAAAAAGATTCGCAGATATGTGCAATTGAAACGAGGATAATTAGGCCTACACACACACACACACACACACACACACACACACACACACACACACATACACATACACACACATTCATATATATACATATACAAAAAACAGAGGCACATGCTCAGGGGAACACTAGTCGTGGTCTGCCTGGCAGCCGTTATGCTGCAGGCTAACGGTAAGTGGATCATTTCATTGACGAGGACAATCTTCACATTTAACATAACATACACTTGGTTTGTTCTGCAGCCAAGCCACAGCGGGTGAACGCTGGATGGGAGGATTTGCAGCTTCCAGCGGAGGGTCGCAGTCCCACAAAGATTGCGGCTATTTTTCATGGCTTGCTCGGCGGTGGCGGCGAAGAACCAACCACAACAAGCACAACCATACAAACTGATCCCACCACCAGCACAGGCACATCAACGGCAACCGTAACAACACCAACAACACATACAACAACAGAACCACCAACACCAACAAAACCACCAACAACACCACCAACAAAGCCACCAACAACACCACCAACAATACCACCAACAATACCACCAACAACACCACCAACAACACCACAAACAGCACCACCAACAGCACCGCCAACAACACCGCCAACAACACCACCAACAACACCAACAACACCAACAACTCCAACAACACCAACAACACCAACAACACCAACAACTCCAACAACGCCAACAACACCAACAACGCCAACAACACCAACAACACCAACAACACCAACAACACCAACAACACCAACAACACCAACAACACCAACAACACCAACATCGCCAACAACACCAACATCGCCAACAACGCCGGTCTCATCAAAAGGTGTGTCACGTGCCAACGATGAGGACGACGATGCTGAGGCTGTGGATGATAACGATGATAATGATGGTGATGGTGATGATGACATGCCTGTATATGGTGGACAGAATAGTAGTCAGAATAGCGCTCTGGAGCGTCAGCGGCGTCAGTTTAGGCAGAGAAATGCCGAACGTCGCCGTCAACAGCCTCGCCAGCAGCAGCAGCGTCGCCGTCAGCAGAGGCAGAGGCAGCAGCGCCGAAGCAACAATCGTCGGAATCTGCGCCTGATCAAGCGCATTCGTCAGGCGAACCGCAACAGGGACAGGAACAACATTCGCATTATCCGTGTGCCAGCCTAAAAAGAAAGAGATAGAGAGAGAGAGAAAGAGAGAGAGAGAGAGCTTCATTTGAATATGTGATAATTATTTTATGGCATTTAAATTCTAAACAAACTTTGAGGAGATTCAACTTCAAATCCGATGCGCCAATCAAATTATACGAATTTAACATAGATGTGTTATATATTTATTAAAGTATTTATTATAATAAATTATTTATGTATTTATTTTATAAACATATTATTTATATGCAAATAATTATAGTCCCCAGGCATTCGATCTCCAGAATTGAAAACATAATTTGTGAAAAGAATAATTTGAGAATTTTTCAAATTGAAATTATGAAACAAATGAGTAGAAAGCTTCTGCTTCTTATTCTTGTAGACAGCGTCTGCGACAAGTTAAGAGATTGATCAACGAGATGATACCGTGTTAATTTTGAAATTGAGTTTAAATTCTCCATTTTTACTGATGGTTTTATGTAGATTTTAAATTTTAATCAATATTAAACAAGCTCAGATTCCTAATACATCAATGTGATTACGAGCATGCATGTATATGTATTATATATATGTATGTATATATGTATGTATATATGTATGTATATTCTGTATATATATTCTGTGCCAATTTAATTTTATTTTGAAAACGCCATTTATTAAACAATCTTTAAGAAACACTTTAAAATAATTTTATTGTATTTAAATAAAAAGTAGAATTAAAAATGAATTTTAATTGAAAGTAGTTGGTCAATTTGTGAGATCGGGTGGAGATACCCCATGCAGGCGTGATTGCCAGGGTATTCAAAGTTGGCATGCTTAAGGATAGATAAGGTAATCAGTTTTTTTTTTTTTTGTTGTGTCAATAATATACTTTTAGTTTTGACCCAAACGAAGTTCGCAGGATGAAGGATCGCCTTGTAGATGGTCATCATATATGTGTGTGTGTGTGTGTGTGTGTGTGTACGGTACCTGGAATAAATAAATATACACATGCATACAATACATATGTACATACATTCATATACATTCATATGTGTAGTTTGTGTGTATTGTAGTATGAAACGTCTTCAATCCATTCGCTTGGTTAACAGCAAAGTTTTACAATCACTTGCCAGCCATATGCTGCTTATGATGATGTTGCATGGCGGATTGGGGCCATGTGCCATGTGGTATGTCGCATGTGGCGTGTGTCATGTGCCATATAGCATGTGAATGTGTGCGAAGAACTCCTTTCGCTGTATTGCCACCTTGGAAGTCGAAGTCGTGCTGCCACGGTGGGTGCTGCTCGGACTTGATGTGATAGAGTGCCGCGACACTGAGTAATCTATTTTATGTCCGGGTGTATGACATTCTCACATCTACACATATACATACACGCACTCGCATACACACACACACACACACACACACACACATCCGCACATACACAGACACACTAATAGTGTCATATAAACTCGCACGTTTTGTGCCACGTTTTTGGCTTCGTATTAAGGGTCGTCTTTTTGCTGGTGGTTACTAAATGGATGAGGGCGGGCGCGACGAGGCGGGGGGTGGCTCGCTTTTGTTTTTGGCGCTTTTACAACATGGCCAGCATAACAATGTTGCTCGACAACAACAACAGCAACAGCAACAACAAGAACAACAATAACAAAAGAAAACGAAAAATTGCAAGTGGACACATGAATTATGTGCAGCACTCGAGTTAAACAACCGCCGGGCGCGTTGCTCGAACTCCCGGCTGTTGAGTTTTAGCTACTGCTACAGCTATAGCTATAGCTGTTCAGCTCCAAAGCGCGCCCCAAGCAGCTCCAACCAGCCCCAACCAGCCCCAACAGTGGCAGGCGACAGGCAAACAAAGAGCGACGATGTCGACTGCTTTCTACTAAATGCACGAGTACTCAGAGTTCTTATAGCTTTTGTTGGTATTGTTGTTGTTGTTTGTTTTAGTTGTTGTTGTTGTTGTTAGAACGCGTTTTTTATACACTCACATGCTCGTTTTTGTTGGCTGCCCATCGGGGACGCGTTAGTGGTCCGTGGCCAGGCCCTAACTGAAGCTGGCTCGGAATCGGAATCGGACTCGGAGTCGGAGGCAGACACAGATTCAAAGTCAGAGTCAGAGTCAGAGTCAGAGTCAGAGGCCCAGACGCCAGATGCGGGCTGATGACGGAGAGAAGTGCGCGCTTCGGTCGGGTTGGGTGTGAGTAAAGGCGTTTACTTTGCCTGGCTTTGGCTTTGGCTTTGGCTTGTTTTGGAGGTCGCCACAACATGCGAGCTGTTGCTACACACAATGCCACAAGCCACTCGCAGTTCCACTTTCAGTCGCAGTGGCAACAGCCACCGTCAGAGCCAGTGCCAGAGCCAGAGTCAGAGTCAGAGCCAACAGCCAGCTGCCGTTTGGGAGTTGGCTTTGCGGGTATTAAATTATACATCATTTTGCAACAAATGATGGTCGTTACGTTTGCAACCACCATTGTGCCACATTCGCCCATATTCACACTCACACACACACACACACATACACACACACACACGCCCACACACACACAAACACAAACATGCAGGGTATGTCTCATGTGACATACGCATAGAAAACCCAACAATTGTTTATACTCTACCCGAAAAAGGACCTCATTGTTTTCCCATTAATGTTGCGGTTTGTGTGCCTTTTTTTATTTGTAATACAATACTTTTATTTTTTAATCTTGTATTCTTTTATCTTTTCACCCACATGGTTCAAACTACTAAGCTTTTGTTTTAAAAGTTTCATTTCTTATGATTAATTTCAAGCGTTCATCAAGTTTTCCTATCAACATTTCTATTGGAGGATTTAAAAAAGAAGTAAGTAAAAATAAAATAATTTAAAAAAAAATGACGACATAAAATTTTAAAATGATTAAAAAGTGTTATAATTTTTAATTCATATTGGAAAACTGGATCAAATGTACTTTATAAATATTTTAATATTTTAATAGAACTTACTAATACAATAAAAATTGCGAATATAAAATATATTTAATTATCATAAGGAACGCACGTTCAATGCTTTTATTGTTCTATTTCAATATTTATTTAAAAAAAAAACCAATGAATAATTTTTAAAAATTAGCAAAAAAGTTTATTATGTAAAGAATTTAAGTGATATACATACATACTCGTACATACAGCATTTATTGGTAAAATTACCCTATTTAAAACACAGTTTGCCATCTTTGGGTTAGAATTATTATTTAATTTGATAATGATAATATTTTTTGGGATTGATTAGGCTTGTGCCGTGGCAATTTTTTTGTTTTTGATTAGTTATTGATTAGTTTTTAGTTAGTTGATTAGTTAACATAGTTAAACAAATATATTTAGTTGGCATTTTAGCGGCAAGCGAATTGACAGATTATCGGAAAAGGCACTTACCATAGACAGCCAAATCCGCTTGCCGTGCCTGTTAACAGGACTCCTTTCAAAGCTGTCACCAACTGACGCCGCCAATGTCCTTGTTACGCAGTTCATTAAAATCTGCAGCTTTGGCCTTTATTATTTTTAGAGCGGATTTTGGCTTAGCCGCCGCCTGAAAGGCTAACTGTATGTGCTCTTTAAAATCTATTTGATTCATAATATAATTGAATGTCATACTCAGTGTATGTGTGAGTATCTGTATGTGTGTGTGTGTGTGTGTGTGTGTGTGTGTGTGTGTGTACACCTGATTCACGTTGATACGTTTTACCCGCAATTTTTATGGCTCAGCTTACGCATTGATTGCTTTGAATTGACACATACACACACACACACACACGCACACGCATACCAATACATGCACATCCGTTTTAATTATGAGCAAAAATTGCGAAATTGCAACAAAATTAATAACAATTTGTTACGATTACGAACAACGGCAACGGCAACGATGCTGATTAATTTATGCGTGTGCCAATTCGTTTCATTCCAGTTTATTCCATGTCTCGTTCCCATGTTGTTCCCCCTCTTTGCCCTATCTCGTCTTGATTTATGGCCGCTTAATCGCTGCCAACTCATTGCGTTGTCAACGAACGCAACACTCGCTTTGCCCCCCCTCTCCCGCTCCCTCTCCCACTCACCCAACAACCCAACGTAACATCATTAACCCATCAAATTAGCTTCGCCGCCCTTTCGAGACACGCCCACATATTATGCAGTACTAGCAGAAGCCACAGATATACATACATATTGCAATTTATTAAACTTAAAACACGTAGAACACATAAATGTTGTATATTTTCAATTTTAAAAATATAAATAACGCGAATATTTTATTTTTATTTTTGTTTTTGTTTTAAAATTTTCAAACATGTTTTGAATCCTTTTATACCGATAGAGCTCTTTGAATTGAATATGAATTCATATATGTACATATGTATGTATGCATGCGTATTCGGTCGTAAATCAGATTCATTTATATGAATTTCCCTTAATTATATCGAAATCGAATGCAGAGTCGCATCATCCCCAACCTGTCAAAAGCTATTTGAACCGGTTCACAAGTTCGATAATTGTTGCTGTTGTTGTTGTTGTTTCCGCTCGCCCTTTTTTCATTTTGTATAGAATTTTCTTTTTTTTAAATACCCTGTAAACGAACAAAGAGTGTGACAATATCTAGGATAAACGACATGTTTGTCACGCTTAGATTCATAAAGTTTATTTTTTATCATTTATTTATTTTTTACATAATATTTAATGACTTCCCTAGGGAAATCGACGAACGTGATCATTGATTGATTTGATTGATCCGAATCATCAAGAATATCTTTCTCATCATTTTTATTTGTGACAATTAATTTCCAGGGTATCTGCTATCAAGAAGGCCAATTTATTTTTTTGTGTTTGTATTTAATTTGAAACTTTCATT
The DNA here is from genome assembly GCA_037075045.1 of Mulgravea parasiatica. Classification (NCBI taxonomy): domain Eukaryota; kingdom Metazoa; phylum Arthropoda; class Insecta; order Diptera; family Drosophilidae; genus Mulgravea; species Mulgravea parasiatica. The sequence goes on along the minus strand of JBAMCR010000277.1, from coordinate 21,539 downwards.
TTAAAGTATTAAATTCTCAAATACTTCGTTAAGAAAAACAAAAATAAAACTTGATGAACCAGAGACGTTTCATGTACATGCTAATTGAGTATTTTAAAGCATGACTGATTCGTGATTGATTTTAGTATTCAAACATACAAATGTAAAACAAAACATAAAACATTATTTAACATTTTTTTAAATTTAAGATTTACTTTTAAGAAAATGTTTTAATAACTATTTAGAAATTTAAATGCAGTTGTTTTATTTTTATATATAAATAATTATTTAATTATAATATTATTTAATTATTATTATTATTGTTTTATTTTTAACATACATTTATTTATTTAATTATTTTATTTATTATATTTATTTATTTATTTTATTTTTTCTCGAATATATCAGGCCAAATGAATGAGAACTTAGATGGAAAACATTGTGAAAACATTACGGTGCAGACAAGGTGTAAGTGTGTGTGTGACAATCACGAGGTGTCTCTAAGTCGAGCAGTTTCATTCTTATTTGCAGCTTACGGCAATTTGCATCATTGAATGTTTCATTTGGGACCATGCAACGGCGGCGGGTGGCACCTAGAAATGGTGGCATGCGTTAGCTGGCGATGTCATCGTCATTACAATGTTGCGGCGGGCAATGTCCTTATCTTTGTTGTTGTTTCGTTTGTTGTTTTTGTTATTGTTGTTCTTGTTGCTTGTTGCTGTTTGCCTGCCGTATCGGCCGAAAATAGCCGCATACAATTGATTACAGTTACGATGCGGCAACGGACAGCCGCAAGTGGCCAAGTTACCCATGGAATAAAATCAGAATAATGCTCTTGCGCCAGGTATTTGGCTGCCTCAATTGCTGCGGGAGCTGACTCCACTCTCGGTCCTGGCCAGAAAATGGCAACTGCATCCTTGCACGAGTATGTATATGGTAGAATGCTTGCCTGGACAACAATTAAGCCTAAAGTGCAAGCTGCATTTGCGTCCAACAGATATGCAGTATCGCCGCATAGAGAACATCTCGAAATACATACATACCATATACCGTATATACATGCACACATACATACATACATACATACATACATACATACTCGTAGATGACTCTGTTGTGTTGTCTACGTGCTGGTTTGGGTTATGGGATTGGGTTGGCTTGGCTTGGCTTGGATTGGTCTGGTTTGTTTTGGCTTGGCTTTGCTTTGCTTTGGATTTCATTCTGGCTATATAAGACGCTTTGTCTCGACTCTCCGCTCTCTGCTCTTGGTTCTCGACTGCCGTCTGCCGTCTGTCGGCTGTCTGCTGTCTGAGCTGCGTCTATCGCGGAGCCAGTGTAATTGGCTCGGGGAATAGGAGCAGGAATTGGTAATCGTGTCGCGCGGCTTTTAATCGAATTTCAAATCGAACGCAGCCAAACCAATTAGAAGGAAGTATCTATGTGTGTATGTATGCGTGTGTGTGTCTGTGTGCATGTGTATGTGTATGTGTGAGTGCTTGAAATTGGTATAGAATGAAAAGAAAATAACGGCAGGCAGACCGGCAAACGCGTCTTATCGCAGCCAGAGCAGCAGCGCAGAGCAACAAAAATGAATTGAAGCTTTCATTGCGATTGTCAATAACGAATATGGCATACCCTATAAATAAGTATGTATATTAAATACACTACTATAAATAAATATGTATATTAAATATATCACTGTTTCGTCCTGCATTTTATAAAATTTTTCTTTATTTTATTTTTTATTGAATTAATTAATAATAAATTCGAAAACCAAATATCATTCAATGTAAACCAATTTTTGAAAATTCCACAAAACTTTATTTAATTTTCCATCAAAGTTGATCTCAATTATTATATTATAAAGACTCCATTTTTATGATCCTTGAAATCGTCTATGGCATTCTATTAATTCAAACATATTGTTGCCCTAACGCAAGGTGATATCATGTACCTATACAGATATCCTTATCCCAAATCCTTGCAGATGAGTAGTACCATTTGCTTAGAGGCGAAGAGAGTGCGAAATCCGTGTGGACTTGCCAATTGTAGAGTATTCAAATTAATGTCGCTCAAATGCTGAGCCAGCGAAAAGCAGGCGATAAAAAATGTGAGCTTTAAATGGCAGAATCTGAAGGTGTCAAACGGTAGTGTAGGCACAGCAGGTGGCAGGTGGCAGGTGGCAGGTAGCAGGTGGCAGGCGGCAGGTGGCAAGTTGCAGGAGGCAGGTGAATCAGTAGCAGAAGCAGAAGCAGAAGCAGAAGTAGCACGAGCCTGGATGCAAACGTTGATTCGTATTAAACGGACTACAAGGGCAGCCAAAAAGCAGCGAACGCCAACAATAAACAGCAGAATGTAAAAAGCTAAAGAAGGAAAAGGAAAATGAAAATGAAAAGGAAAAGGAGGAGGAGAAGGAGAAGGAGGGGCAACCCCAGACAATCCCCCAATCCGTAAGAAATGTGGGCGAATGCTGGATCATGAAACGCCAACGGAACGGCGAATATGTGTCATGAGCCATTTAAGCTCATTACGGGCATCAATTTGGGACGCAAAAATTATGCTCTAACCCTAAGTGGTTGCCACTTGCAGCGCGAATTGGAGCTTGGACTAAGGCATGCTCGCCGACTGCGGTGCCGGGAGGGGGAGGGGGGGTGTGACGGGAAGGGGGCGGTGCTTTGGCATGGATGTGTCAGTGGGTGTTACAAGGGTGCCCAAAAGTTTGCCAGGGCAAAGCAAATCTGCTTGTGAGTGCAAAAAAAAAAAAATGAAAAAAGTGAAAAAGTGGAAAAATGGAAAAAGTGGTAAATTGTTAATTTTAAGCTACTTGCGAGCCCGGCAAATTGCTGCGAGGCAAAAGTTGTTGCCGCTAAGCAGTTTTTCATTTGGCTTAAATGCAATTTACACAGTATATATGTATTATATGTTATATAAATTTATATATTTTTTTTGTTTTTTTATTATTTTCTTTGAGTTATTTCATCTTATTTTTTGTTTTTGATTTTTTTTTTTTTTTTGGTGTTGGCCAACTGCAATCTGCAGCTGGCAGGTGTCGCTGGTCAATAATGCAAAAGCGATTTTAATTTATGACTCGCTTCACATTTGCTGTAGCCACTGACAAAAGCAGCTGCAGGACTAAGGACTAAGGACTCAGGACTCCGGACTGAAAGTCTCCGCTGAACGGCTGAACGTGGCGCACAATTAAATTCACTTTTCAAGCAACCTAAAGATACTTTCTGCAGCCAACACACAGAACAGAGTTGCGTACATTGTTGCAGATACAGATACATTTTTCACACACACACACACACACACACACAGACGAATACTCGTATACGTACACATATGTACATACTCTTTCTTTGAGCAGTTATATGGCCCATGGATGGCTATATATTGCGGTCATGTATGTAAGAAAAGCGGCAGCAGTAGCAACAACAGTAAGAGCAGCAACAGCAACAACAACAACAGCAGCAGCAGCAACAACAACAACAAGAACAACAGCAGCAGCAGCAGCAGCAGCTGAAGAAGAAATCCATAAAGCGCAGCAGCCATAACAAAAACGCGAAATGAATTTCACTTGAAATGTGAAAACATAAAAATTGTTTATGACTTCCGCTACGTTAACTGTATCTGTGTGTCCCTGCCTGCATGTGTATGTGTGTGAGAGTGTGTGTGAGTGAGTGTGTGTGTGTACATGTGTGTATTGGAGTATTTGTGCTAGTCCCAGCTGGGACAAGCCCAGCCAAGCGTAGACTATTATTATCAATGCCTTTAGATTCTTCAATTAGTTTTCTCATGCTTCTATCAAAGTTCGTTCAATTCACATCAACTTTAATTACATACTTCATTTTCGCAATCCTTGATCAATTACAACGCATATGTATGTGTGTGTGCAGTATAGTATTAACAACAAAAATTATATTTGGCATATACTATTCACATTGAACTATTTCCCTTGAAGTACTATTTAACAAGAAAATTGCCGAACTTCAGATTTTCCTTTGTCAAATTGATGGAAATACTTGGCAAAACTGAGACATTACTGATGCGCAGTACTGTTATAAGTTTGCAGGACTAAGCCTATTTTTAAGGATAACAATATTATTTAATGAAGAAATGTGTAAAGTTTACTTCAAAGTCAAGAATTCAAGGTAAATCGTCGAACTAAAAAAAAAAGGAAATATGATGGCATCTGTGATAAATAAATACTTGAATAGACCTACGCACTATTATCCTGCGAGGAGAATGTATGTATGTATAGTATGTAGAGTACTTACAAAGTACATTATCCGAATTGAAAATGGGGTTCGTGCATGATGGTTTTTGCGTTTTCCCCTCAAGCAACTCTCCCCACTCTGACATTATCCCTTCAAGTGCTTCTCATTTGTGCCGCTTTCCTGGCAGCCCCACCCCCGCGCCCCCACAATCCATCTAGACGCACTGGTGGTATTCGTACTAGAACCAGTTCTTAACATCAAATTTCATAAATTTCCTTTGCTTCCTCCCCGTTCCCCCTATCCCTCACTTTCTTTCTCTCTGCCTGTCTCTCTCTCTATTTCTTTTTTTCTGTCTCTCTCTATGTGTGAGCGTACCTAAACGAGTTCTAAATACTTTAACATAAATTTCTTTTCCTTTCTCAATCTCCTTGTTGAAATTATTGTTTATTTATTTGATGAAAGTTTCTAAGTAGTTTATTTATACGCATGTTGACATTAGCTGGCTGCTATGAAAGGACTCTGGTGACTCAACTGAGGACACGGATAAAGTACTCGCCATCACACCGCACCCAAGAATCCTAGAATCCTTTATAAGCAAATGAAAGTGCTCCACAATAATGTCAGCATTGCCAGCTCAACATATTGGTTCGAGTGGCTTGAGGACGCGAAGGGGGGTAGGTGGCTGAACATAAGAGCTGCGCACCTAATGTCACACTCACATATACACACACACACACACACACACACATGCACGCCATATACAACTCCGAAAATTACAAACTGTCTCTCAGGAGGGAAAAAATGAGAAGGACAAGGCGCAACACGTTTTGCTGAAGCTCATTAAGTTTGTCTCTGTGAGTGTGTTTGTGTGGGTGTGTGTGTGTGTGGGTGTGTGTGTGGGTGTGTGTGTGCTTGTGTGTTGGTATATGGGTGGGTGAATGTCCTGTGCCAAGTGCGGCAATTTAAAACATAATGCCAACTAAATGAAAATGCGCCAACAGTGGCAAAAGGCAGCAACAGCAGGAGAACAAGAAAACAGACACAAAAATGAAGGAAAAGCAAAAAGAATGCTTAAAAGAATTTTTAAATATTTTGCCCAAGCAACGAACCACGTCGTGTTGACCACAACAACATAACCAAATAGCCAGACGTCCAACAGCTTCAAGCCCCTCTCTAACCACCCCCGTCCCCCCCTCCAACCCTTCGGTCCCTCCAAGCCACGTTTTTAGCTCCAGCTCCATTTCCAGCATAAAATCTTCGTTTAGCTCCCCGACTCGAGAGTTTTAGTTCTGGCGACGATGTCGGGTTAAGAGCGGTCAAAGGGCTGGCTAACTAACTTAGCATTTCACACCCCCCTTCTTTACCCTGCGCCTATACACACACATATATATATATATATATATATATATATATATATATATATTCGGTTTGTAGTTTTTTTTGTTGTGCCGCGTTCTTCACTTTTTCTAAGCGGAAATGAACTTTTATAGCACAGTATTTAAAAGCATGAACAGACAAAAAAGAGGAGAAGGACAGAGAGAGAGAGAGAGAGAGAAAGAGAATATATGTGTGTGTGTGTGTGTGTGTGTGTTTGTCTAGTTAATTAATGAAATGTGACCAGTGGCAAGAAACGAATAGCCGGAAGATTATGCCAGAGTATTATTGCCATGGAGTTACGGAATTGTTGATGCCAAAAATTCATTGCTGGTGTTGTAGGTGTAGTTGGGTTTAAAAAAACTCGATTAATTTGGACATAGTTAAAGCTCTTTTATATGCATACACAAATACACATCTATATATAATAGTTTTATTAACTACAATTTAATAATTTTCTACAAATATTTTACTCATATTTCAGTTATGATCAGCTCCGTATCTTCCTTGTCCTTTGATTTGCAATAAATACAAATGCCTTAACGTGTGCTGAATAATTGCTGAAGAGCGAGCGAGAGAGAGTGAGTGAGAGAGAATAAAACGATATGAATACCCATTTGGGAAAGCATTTGCCAGAAAAACAGTTAAGTCGATAGATAAATAGTGAAGAAAATGCAATCAAAAGCAAAATATTGCCAAACATATCATAAATAATACTCAGACCCACGCATTCATACACTCACCCATACACTCTGACACTCATTCGCCCACTCATACACTCACGTATTCAGCAGTGATAAGCCAGCATTCGATACAAACAAGCCCATTAAGCGGGCTCCTCTCTTAACCATGTGCCATATACAGTTTGTCCGTTTGTCCATTTGTCCATTTATTTATCCAAGTGCTCAACGAGCGCCTTTCTTTATCTAAAATTCAATATACATATACACGAATCTATACATATACATATACACATGCATATCGACATATATATACAATATATATATATTATATATATGTGTATATGGTATATGGTATACTGTGTATATGGTATATTGCCAGTATTTTTTGTTCAACTATTGATTGACTGGACTTTTGTCTGAATACCATTAACTAAATTGATTTGTTTCGAAATAAAATCGGACTGCAGCATTAAAACTTAAAACGGGAGAGAGATATACCGCATTGGATTCAATTTCATATTATTTATAGACCAGTTTAACCTTTTTTTTTTTTTGTTTTGATTGTGAATGTTTTTATTTTGGCCGGATTCCGAAACTAAACGATCGGATGGAGAGGACCTTTGAATGTTGAACGCGACTCGAATATCAAAGATGAATAAGTTAAGATTCTTTTAGTTGAAGTGCATTTAAATGCATTTGACATGCACAATGCAATTTCTGTGGCTCTCTCTCTCTCTCTCCCTTTATCTCTCTCTCTCTGTCTCTCTCTCTCATTTGAATTCCATTTATTACTTGAGTATCCAGTTTGTTGCTTTTGCACTGTCATGCAAATATTCTGACAGCAGCCCAGCTCCAATTTCGGTATGCTGCTTCATACATATGTATATACGTATGTATTTATGTATGTGTGTGTGTGTGTGTGTTAAGGTAAACGCACATGCACATACAGTAGATGAATTGCATTCCCATATCGAATATCATTGAGAGCATCCTTCTCTATCGCCAAAGTAATTTGAGTTGATGCGATGCAAAGGCCCAAAACTCTTACCAGAGAGCAGCCCAGCAGGACTAAAGGATAACAGGACAACAACGAGCCGCATTAGCGGTACTTGACCAATTTCCTATGGATAATGGCTTATAAATACCAAATACGAATTACCAAAACCCGCCATTATCATGCTCTCAATAAATGTTTTATGAGCAATAACTTTGGATAAAATATATCATCTTTTATTTGTTTAAAACTTATTACTAACTGTGAAATTAGCATTTAAGAAAACGTTACGTAAATCAATATTAACTGAATTTTTAAAATTTATTTTATGATAACAATTAATAATTGAGTTAATAATAGAAACTGATTTTTAATTACTTAAACAAATTAATTTGTATTCAAGTTAAAAAATCAAAAAACAATACAATTAATTTAATACAATAAAGAAAATTCTGGTATCATAATATATCAACTGTATTTTCTATTGCATGCTAATATATATGTATGTATGTATGTATAGATATTGTATATACGTAAGCGTGTATGTATATATGGCTTATGGTACAAATACCAAGCGTGTTCTTTGATTTGTTGCAGGCACAGGATATCCGTGTGGCATGTCATTATTCAGGAGCTTATTGCTGAATATACATATATGGTATATGGTATATGTATATGTATACATATATGTGTATGCATGTGTATTTGTATGCCTGCATCTGATGGCATCTTGTGGCATTCGGTAACACGTAATTATAGCACACACTGTAAGGGTATAAATTGTAGCACGTCAGTATTAAACACTGCTCCTAAGGAAGCCCTTGGCATCAGAGAGCATCGTTTCACTTATTTGTCACCCTTCCTCTCTTACCCACCACTAATACACACACACACATATACATATATATATATATAGTCTATATATATATATATATATATATATATATAGTATAAATATCCAAGGCACATGCGGGTTAGTAAATTTCGCACTGGATTCCAAACATATGCAGGGATCAGTCCTACAAATGCCACAAAACAACGGCAACAACGGCAACAACTTAAGCCCCATGCAATAAAACTTAATATGTTTTGTATTTAAATTTATGAAAAACCAGCAAAAAGGAACAATGGCTGCTTAAGCCGGCAGCAAGCGCATAATTGTCGCCAACGTTGACAGACTTGCTTCTCTTTGGCCAAATCCCCTTCACACTCAGTCTGTCTCTTTCTCGGTCTCTGTCTCACTCTTTCTCTTTCTCTGTCTCTGTCACGCAGGAGCTCTTTGGTCAGCAGCAAGCCACAGTGAGCAAGAGAGCTGAATTTTTGTCTGTAGGTTAAAAAGAGAAACTAATTTAATAAAAAAAATTGATTATACACAAAACTAAACTAAATAAAAATAAATAAATTAAAAAAAAGGAAGACTTTTATTCATTTAATAATTAATTTAAAAAAAAAAATAAAATAAATATGCTCTTCATATTGTATATATACCAATTAAATTTGCATTTATTAACCCTTGACTTGTAAAAATTAGCTTCGCTTTCGGTGCTGCGGCCCACGGTGCAGCGAAAAGGAATATACAGCCAACGGAGCGTATACGCAATAATAATTATGCATCGCGTTGTTTTCTTGTTGCCACTGCCACCGTGCCACAGTTGCCATATTTATGATGGCGCTTAAAAAACGAGCCGCTATTTGTGTGCCTGTGTGAGTGTATATGTATGTGTGTGTGTGTGTGTGTGTGTGTGCAGCAGATGGAGGGATCAGCTAGAGAAACAATTAAGTATCGTTCATAACTAGCACACACACAAAAAAGGATAAGTCGGTTACTCGTTAGGATTATGAAACTAATATTTGTGGCACTTTAAACTCCAGCGTTACTCGTTGCATTCCAGCGAGTATTGTATTGTAGAATATGATCACAAATTCAATAATCGTTGAAATCAAAATTAGAAAACTTTCATGTGCTCCAGGAGAAGGCCAAGTGCGACTCTCGCTGGAAGTGAATTAACTCGTATTTTGTGCAATTATTGCGAGTGTGCTCCTGCTCGATGCAAGGACCTCTGGCCTATCATATGGCTAGATACGAATAACTGTTAATGCTCTCACACGCGCTGCTGATTCGCATACACGTTTCTCAAGATGGCGTACAGCAGTGGCAGGGGGCAGGCCAACATCGGTTGGCTTGGTACAACAGGACGCAATGGCAATAAAAATATGGTCTCAACAGGATTAATACATTATTTCCGCTTTTGCATTGCAGTTAAAGGAAGTTACATAACCAGGTGAAGCTACAAAAAGGCGCTCCATTCGGGTATTTAAATATATGTGTGTTTCTGTGTGTGCCTGTGTGTGTGTGTGTGTGTGTTTGTATGTGTGTGTGTGTGGGGGTGTGTGAATGTGCCAGGACATCGACTGCGACAACTCCGAATCCGCAGCCCCGGCATTTGTTGTCATATGTTGTTTGGCTTCCTGTTACTTTTGTTGTTGTTGTTGTTGTTGTGGCTTTGCGCTTTTATGATTATTGTAGTGGCACACTTGCCATCCTCCTCTCGTTCACTGTCCTTGCAAATGCTTTTTTTTTTGTTTTTTTCGGTGTTTTTTTTCGTACACATGTGGCAGACACTCGTGGCCATGTTTGGAGCTCTTATGGCCCTTGGCCGTTGTTACCACAGTCTTTGAAGTGCACTTTGCTGTTTCATTTAACTATATTTGTTAAGCATATTTTCATTTATATTTATTCGCTCATCTGCACACACATCACATCCGACTGGGTTTATTTCGATATCCTGATATCCTTGCCACACGTGTGGCATATCGGCATACGCAATGATCTAACACGTTTTCTTAATTTTTGATTTATTTTATTTTTTAACGAGTCGTAAAGCAAGACTTTTAAATTCAATTTATTATTTAAATTTACTATTTACATTTATTTTCGCGTTTTATTTTTTCAATAGATTTTTTATACAATTTTACATAAAACGCAATAATGTAATATTTAATAACGAAAATCAAGTTTGGAAAATTCAAATCAAAAATGACTAATAATATAATATAATAAATAAATCAACGTTTTTTTTTGTAATTAGTTGTTTTAAATGCAAAAACAATGGTATTAAACATAATTAGTAAATTTTTAATTTATTTTAATTAAATCGCAGCTTAAACGCTTTTTATTGTCCCTTGTCAACACATATCTGACTTCTGGAATTAATTAAACAAAGAAATGAATACAAGAGTTTCTAAATGCCTAAAAGTCATTGTCAAATTATTCAAATTTCATTCAAGTTATTCAAATTCTATTAACTGGTGATTCAATTTTTTATTCACCAAAAGCACATAAATTATTGGAGGGTATTCAGAAGTCATAATTGATTTGTCATCTGCTTTGTTGTTTTCTTTTCACTTTTCGAGAGCCTACACATTAAAACACCCATACTCCCATACACTCACACACGCACACACACTCATATGTATTGTACATACACTCACTCTCGCTGATGAGAGTCAGGTCAAGTATAATATTATCAATTTGACACAACAGCCGCAACTGAGAGAAACTCAAGTGCCATCTGACCAAGGAAAATAACTAAGCCGCCTCGCCTCATTAGCCCTCGGAGTGTAATTATGTATGTACATACACCATACATAAGAATGATGCATATAGTATAAACACACTTACATACATATGCCATGGAATATGTGTACATACCATATTGTATTGTACAAAAGCGTATTCATTGTTCTACATGACAACCTTTCGATGTTGTTTTGTCTTTTGGTTTTCAACTTTTAACTAGATTTGAATGCGCTAATTGTTTGCTTATTTATTTATTTTATACAAAAACTCGTTAGACAAAAGAAAATAAATGAAAGTTTCGAGTTTTTACACATTTCTCTCTCTCTCTCTCTCTCTCTATCTCTTTCGACATCTGTGCATTTCATTCGCACGAGCATGTCTATCTCTTTCGGCGTCTCAGTTTCGGTTTCTGGCCATTCATTCACTTGGCCTCCATAATAAAACAATAAACTGTAACAATAGCAATTAAAAATCGCTGAAAGCGGATGTCCTGATAAAGTTGCCAGACCCTGGCGTTGGCCAACCTAAGCCCCCGCATACCGCCCTTGCCAACATTACCACCCTTACCACCCTTACCGCCCTTACCGCCCTTAGCGCCCTTACCGCATCTTGCCACTTGGCAGCTGGACGCCTGGTTGGGCACGCTTCATTGCGGTGCTCGTCCTTGGATTCGTCCTGCTATTGTTGTAATTATGCATTATGCTTTCGCCTTTGCGACCATTTTTCCCCTTTAAATCCTTTTGTCGGCCGCACCTCCTCCCTCCCCACACCACGAGGCGCCGCCATTCAACGTTCGTTTGTGGATTGCATTGCCAAAATGAAATGCCATACGGCATGCGGCATGCGGCATGCGACAGTGGAATAACAAAGGCAAGAACCAGAGACAGTTTCTCTATTATTCTCTCTGCCCTATTATCTGTCTCTGTCTCTGTCTCTGTCTCTGTCTCTGTCGCTGTCTCCGATTCTGTCCCTGTCTTCGTCTCTGTCCATCGTTTTTACAAATGTTGAATCCTTGCGTAATACTCACGGCTGAGTGGCTGACTAGTCTGGCAGACTGGCTTTGCATTCTTGCTGATTGCTTACCAAATGCTTAACTGTCACCTTTTGGACGGACGAACGGACGAACGGACAGACGGACGGATGGACATTGATAAACGACAAATGCCTCAGCGCATCGCAGGGTCAGAGGTCGCCATAATTTCTTAAAGCACCTTTAAAAATATAGAAGTTTTTGAGAAGAAAGTGAGAGTACGTCTTTTACGCATAAAAATGATTATACATACATGCATATCAAATAATAAATTTTATAATTATATATTTAATACACAAATATATATATATATATATATATGTTTCATTTGCATTTTAGATGCATTTGCACCGATTTATAATACCCTTTCGCCCATTCTGAATGAGTTGCGGGCATACAAATATTGTATAATGCAATAGTATGAAATTGATTTTTGTATGAAAAACATTTCAATAAAAGTATAATATATAGAATATTATATTGTTTGAGATCAATGTCAATTAAAATCATGGCATTTTCAAGATTAAAATAAAATATAAAAATATAAAATAAACAAATCAACAATATCTGAATCAAACACATCTAAAGTGGATAATTGTGGACAGATTCTGTCAATAAATATTCCTTTAATAAAAAAGTTAATTAGCAAAACAATCAGTTTAACTTGGCGTTTGTATGTATTTTTGTATTTCAATTTAACTAATTTGGAATAATTCTTTTTTTTTTTTCTGTTTGAAATTGATATATTTTGTTTTCAATTTCAAATTATAATGAGTAATAAAAAACCAACCGTACTTGTATTTGTACAATTCATTTATTTGTATTTATAATTTTGTGACTTGCAAAAAAAAAGCATAATAATAATAATAAAAAAAATAGAAAAGAGCAAAAAAGTCGCAGATATATGTCAAATAGATATCGGTATATGGTATTCCTGTGCAATGGTAGCAAATCCAAAAATAAATGGCACAAATCATGACTCACATACTAATGAAAGAGAATATGTATCATTATCATATGTATCAGTACAATAATATTTCTAAATGAATATTATTCGTAATTTCGAATACAAACACGAGTTTAATTGACTCCTGCAGCTGATTCTGTTACATGTTGGGATGGGTCTTGCATAATTCGAGTGGCATTCGGTATAATTCTGGGCATTATTCTCCTTTGTGGCCTGTAAGTACGGTTGCTTCTCGTCAACTATACACACATAGCACACATGTACATGGACACACAAACACACACACACACACAAACAAACATACATAGATGCATGCATTGCATATGTAATAGTATAATTATTTACTCCTTTGTCTCATAAGTTGATTCACCTGATTTTCCATGTCACAAGTCAACTGTGCGAATTCTGTTCGAATCCCAAAACCATTTAAATATTTTATGTACTGCAAATACATTCTCATATCTCGGATATAATAATAATAATTGTATACATGTGCATGTGCATGTGTGCGAATGTGAATGCATTCGTTTATGTACGATAGACACAAAGTGAATGCTTTCGTGTATTCATTGTCTCGTCCAATGGCCAACAAATTGATTTGACCAGCCGCTTTCGAAGAGTATGACTGTGAGTATAAGTATGAGTGTGAGGTTAAGTGTGAGTGTGAGAGTGAGTGTGAGAGTGAGTGTGAGTGTGAGTATGAGTGTGAGTTCGACTATAAGTAATAATATTACTACAACTAAAGGTATGAATCTGAGCAAGAGTTTCAGTTGGAGTATGAGTAAGCATACAAGTATGTGTATTAGTGGGAGTATGGGTATGAGTATGGGTAAGAGTATGAGTATTGTTATTATTATTTGAATACGAGAATGAGTATGAGTACCAACATGGGTTTCGGTATGACCAATGGTCTATAAATCAAAACAGCCGCTTCACTTAGTAGCAGCTGCTTGGCAATGCCGCATATGCAAATTGCAAATTGGCAAGTTGCACAAACGCACACACGCACACAAACACATACACACACACATAAATGCAAACACATACATACATACGTACATGGCATTCCACAATCGCAATGCAGTCAATAAAATCGGAGCAATCGTGTTGCATGTCAAACTGTCGGAATGCCTGAGAATATATCAATGTATCTGTGTGCGTGTGTGTGTGTGTGTGTGTGCAATAGCATTTGTTTATAATAATGCGCAGTAGTGTGTTAAACAATTACATTAGCCAGAGTGCAGGCAGCATTCGACTTGGCATGGCAATGCCAATTTAATTGACAGTTATGAAGATTGTCAAACATACAATTATAACACTCGCTCCGTATCGGCCCACATCAATCTATACATACATACATACATACATATGTATATGGTAAGCTACAATACAATATGTATTTATATGTATATGTGTGTGTATGCAACCACGAAATTGCTGCTGGCAGGAAATACAGACACATACACAGATACAGATACAGATGGAGATACAGATACAGATGGAAATACAGATGGAGATACAGATACAGTCACAGGCACACATACAAATACAGACACACTCACGTTAACTCATATTATTAACATGTTAATCCAAATGTAATGAGCACAAGGACTCATTTGAATGCCTCCTTTATGGTCAGAGACAAGAGACACACAGCAGATGTCCTTTAGGTTGCGTATACACCGCTGTTTATTTCCTTAAGAGCACTTGTAATGGGCTAATAAAGCGTAACATTAAAAAATTAAATACAAAAGACAACGCAAAAAAAGAACAGCCATTTATTAGTATATATAAAAAATATAATCTGTTCGAACATAAATATTTAAATAAATACTACTATAAATTTATAAATTTTTTTTATTTAATTCATTAGCATTACTTTGGCCTTTGACTTGTAGAAGATATTTTAATACATAATATTATTTTATCACAAGGGAACGCACGTCGCACATGAGTTAGGAATTCGATTTAGTCCTTTGCAGGACAACATGGAATTAGAAGAAATATTGAAACAATCAGAACAATTTCAATTCAATCCTAAAAATTTTCGTAAGCATTTAAAAAAAAAATTTTCATTAAATTTATTTTAATTTTAGAATTGCTATACAGATGCAGATTTATTTTGATAACTCCAATAATGTATATACATATATGTATTTATATACACGTTATTATACTTTTTTATTTTGTATATAAATATGTATTTGTTATCAATATAAAAATGTTCATTATTTATTATTCTATTTATTATTAATATTATTATTATTATTATTATTATTATTATTGTTTGAAATTTCTTCTCGTTGTGCAACAGATTTTCGAGTTTATCGAAATTTAAGTGAATTTCTGCTGGCATCATGCTGTCTGCCTGCTCTTATCAAATTGAATTAATGCGGCATATATCACAAAATCATAATGCACACACACAAACACACATACACACACATATATATGTGTATATATATTTATAAATATGACAACAAGTTTGGCTTATCATTCGAGTCGTCTCGCCGTCTGCTCGCCTGCCAATCATATTGAAGTTGTCTTTGTATCCTGGCATTGTCCTTGGACTTATCTTGCGGATATTTAAGGTACAATCTCCACTCGCCCCAGTACCACAAATCCCTTTTCTAGGCCCACTGTTGCCCGCCCTCAAGTCAAGTCAAGCCACATGACTGCCTCCTTTCATGGCCGTTGTTCACACATCAAATTAGTTCTATTTGCGGCTGCTCTGGTTGCTTTTAATGTGCGGCCAGTTCTGGTCTCTGTATGTGTGCATGTGGTGGTATATGGTGTACGATAGTGGGCGTATGAATATCCACAACAATATACACACATGTACATGTATATGTATATGTTGTTGGACGGACACAGGGAATATACATAGTACGCCAAAGCAATGCAAACATAATGAAGTTATCAACACACAAACGAAACAACTCAAAATTATTTTCATTTGATTTGTTTTCGATTGCGATGCTTATTAACACTCATATACACACATATACACACACAGATACACACACATACACACACAGATACACACACATAAAAGTAGTAATACCTCCCATTTCTCCCGTAGGACCATTGCAAAATCGGCCTAGAAATCGTTAGCTGATTGACGGCGCAGTGTTAAATTTTCGCGAGCGGCAGTTAGTAAAAGCTCTTGACCTGCTTATGTTGTGTTCGAAACAACGACAACGACAACAACAACAGGCAGCAGCAACAACAACAACAACAACAACAACAACAACAACATACAACATACAACATACAAACTTTACATCGCATTCAGTTTGTAAACTTTTTTATGTGGTGAAATTTTATGAAAAGCTGTCATTAAAAATTTAATTTGAAAATTATGTACACATTCTAGTACATAAATCGTCAAAAATGCGTAATACCCTGTTAATAATGAGTTCATAGGGGGTTTCACCAAATAGATTAGCTCAAAATTTGATAAATGAATTTGTCACTACCAATAGATACCCTGGATACACATGTAACGCATTCTCAATGGAATTTATTTACATTTTATTTATTTATTATTGCATTTATTAAACCTAACACAATAAACAATAAATAAATAATTAATGTAAAAACATATTTTTATTTTGATTAATATTTTGTTAAAAGCTGAAAAATGTAGTTTATAATATTATTATTATTTCATTTTATTTAAGCAATCAACAAAGAAAAAAAACCATTAAAAATATTTAAGTTAATATTCATGGAAATTTGTAACAAAGGGGCTTTACAGCCAGGGTATACCTCGCCTCCTGAGCAGCCTTTCCTGAATAATGATTTGTTGTTTCAATCAGGATTAGTTACTGAAACAGGATATGAAAATTATGATGAACATTCATCGAAACGAATTCGAAATTTGAAGCGTTGCCAAAATGCGGGTGCTGACAAATGCCAAATGTGCAATCAGACACGCCCACAGTTGCCCGCCTGTCACAAGCACACACACACACGCACACAAGCACATGCATATATACATATGTATATATACGAATACATATAATAAATATATAGTATATTGTACTATAGTATTGTATACCATATAAATGAATAAACAGCCCGCATGTGTCAATATGTTTTGTGCTATTTACTCAAATTTCATGCAACAGCAGCAGCAACAAGGACAACAAGGACACGAATCTAAACCAATGAACTAAATTAGAATTTGAGAATCATGTGGCAATGGTTCGTATGTAGTATGTGGAATCGCTCGGTTGCGGAAGGACGGACATCACCATCGGACAGTGGTGCAATGTCAGTGACCCGGAAGATATATTATATAAAATAAATCGAAACCAAATTGCAAAAATCAAAGTCAACAGCAATCAACGCCAATAGAAGGCAAGGAATGCCATCGAAATACAATAAAAATGCAGAGGAAATTCAACAATCGGATGCCAAGTTCAAGCATAACGTCTGATCTCTCTTCCATCAGTGCGAAGAGCGAGCCACCAACGCATCGGGGATAAGCTTGTATGGTACGTCAATCCATTAAATAAATAAATAAATAAATAAATAAATAAATATAAATATATAATTTATAAATATAAATACAAAAAATATATTATAGATATATATAGATGTTGTTTATATATATTATAGAAATTCACCATTGATGATTATCATCGTCGTCAAAGTCGTATCTGGCTGCCGGCATTAAGTAGATAGTTGGATTGATTGACAGATAGCTATGGATATGGATATCGATTTGGATATGGATATGACTTTAGATAAGGATAGATATACATATACGATAACTGGTGGAATGCCAACTGTGAGTGCAAGCAGCTCGAGAAGATTGCCCGATAAGCACGTGTCCATACAAAATAGTTAGTGGCCAACCACGTTGGCCATGCCAAGGCATAAGACACGACCATTGCAGCTATCCACACCCCATAACCCATATCTGTATCCATATCTGTATCCATATCTGTATCCGTATCTGTATCCGTATCTGTACCTATATCTATGGCCATATCCGTACTCATACTTGTGGCACTTGTCACATCTAAAAACTCAATCCAGATGATGTTTTGGGCCTTTTGATTAACATTAGTTAGTCAACAGCCTATTCACATTCACATTCACATTCACATTCACATTCACATTCAGGCAGTTAGCATATTACTTGCCACAAGCTGAATACCAACTAAATGAATAGCACAACATGGCACTAACACCAACAACAACAACAACAACAACAATCAACAAATACAACAAATGGCAACGATGCTGACGCTGTCACACTTAAAGTTCATAAAAAAGTCAAATTAATTCAAATTGCAATGCAAACGAAACTCACAGCCAGAACAGAAAAACCTACTGAAAATACATACACACACACACAAATATGCATATATGTATATGTGTAAGTGCATGCACCTGTGTGTGTGTGTGTGTGTGCATTATTGTTGTTGTTTTTGTTGCAGCTTAACTTATTTCATTAGCTCCTAAATGTATGCAATTTGACATTTTTAATTTAACTTTCTCTTTCTCGCGCGCGAGTGTGTCTCTCTGTATGAGTGTATCTGTGTGTCTTTGTATGTTATCTATGTGTGGTGCGGGTGTGCATATTATGTTGTGCAGGTGTAAGGCGAGGTCACTGCACCACCCCCTTACGGCATTAACTATTTGTAGATACTTTCAGGTGGATTACAACTTGCGCAAAGGCCGCACAACTCTGTTTGGGTTCAGTTTGGGTCGAAAGGGCCAACCGTGCTCACAAGTCCATGTGAACTCGCTAAGCT
Source organism: Mulgravea parasiatica (assembly GCA_037075045.1). Lineage (NCBI taxonomy): Eukaryota > Metazoa > Arthropoda > Insecta > Diptera > Drosophilidae > Mulgravea > Mulgravea parasiatica. The sequence continues at coordinate 2,944 of JBAMCR010000277.1, read as the reverse complement.
GCCAGCAGATATATAGGGTATGGCAAAGACTTAGTTTTAAGCAATGAAATAAATGAAATCTCGCATATTTTGCGCTTTTACTATTACAATAAATATGGAATCAACATCCGTCTGTGTATATTTCAATTGGATATATATATATACTTGTTTTATCCAATATTGGATGGAATACTGGATAATTTGGAAAGCGTTTTATCAATTTTAATTTTTAAACATAATATCGTAATAAAATGCAAACTATTTCAACTGAATAATCCAATGCTAAATGATTTAGTTAAACAAATTCATGTAATCACAAATTTTCATTTCAAATAATAAATTCTTTATACTTATGATCTGTGAAAACCTAATCACTATATAGATGATCACTATATGGATTATCATTATATAGATTATCATCCGCTGGCACTACAATTGGTGTACTTTCATTGGCTTAACCATTCGTTCATGCCATCGGAATCATTTCTAAGGACATAATATTTAACAAAGCGGGACGCATCTTGTGGATTCATTTAGGGTACTCGTATATACCATTCATATGTCATATATATGACACCTTATGGAATTTATGAAATTTAGCTCAGGACAAGTTCATATCTCATTCAAAAAGCAGCGCAACTAAAATTTTTTTGATTCGATTAGTAAATCCCATTTAAATTAGAAAATATAAAAATGTATATAGCCCAAAATATTATATGTTAATTATGGTACAATATATAGTATATTGTATGTTAAATATATATATTATATATTATTAGTGCACACCTGTTAAGCATTTTCTAGCTACTGCTAAAAGTTAACAGCCAGCTATCTAGCTCTAGCTGAATGCTGGGCTTACATAAAGTGAACCCAAGAAATGGAATATAAATCGCATTATTAAATGACTTGACTCGGCAAGGCATTTCAAGGACTCTCTATGGTACATAACATACGAGTATAGTTGGATTTTGCCAGGTTGGATTATCATTTGCGGGTTGTTTGCAGTTTTATTTACCTTTCAGCATAATATTTTCAACTTGGCCCATACCATACAATAGTGCATACATACACTATGCTACCCTGCACTATACAACGCTACACAACCCTACACTAGACTACACTACAGTACACTACACTACACTACACTACACTACAGTGCAGTGCAGTACACCCGAATACTCATTTCTGCACTCATGTGATTCAAGTGTGTACGTGCAGTCGACGTTTCTGAGATTGTTGTTGTTGTTGTTGCTGTTGTTGTTGCTACCGATGGCTGCTGCCGCTTCCTTTTCTTCTTCTTCTTCTTCTTCTTCTGCCTCTTGTTCATCTTATGCTCTTGATGATGAGTTTGCGGCATTGCGTGCCTGTCGCCTCAGCGCCCAGAAGCATGCTATATAATTTCTTCATTTTTATAGTGCACCTCTGGCTCAGAACTCGTTGCACACGTGTCGATGAAGTTTTGTGCTGACAATGCGCGCACCTTGTTTTGTCTCAAGCAACAAGAAGCAAACAGCAGGCAGCATATACCATATACCATATACTATATACCATATACCATATACCATATACCGCACATGGCATACGATATAGCATATATAGCAGGCAACAAGGAGCTTGCCACTTGAGAAGTCCTGGCTCAAGTGTCGCACAGTGTCTTTATTGTTGCCTTAAAAGAAACAAAAAAAAAAAAAAAAACAGAAACTAAACCAAGCCAAAGAATCAAAAAAAATCCAAATTAAAATAAAATTATATGGTATGTATATGTATGTAGGACCTTAAGATTTCGAAACTCAATTTACCAGACCCATGTATTTGTTTTCACGTTTTCTGTACTTCGATTGGGAGGAAATAACTTTCTGAATCAATGTGATCAATTGGGGATAAACTTCGTTATAAAAAAATATAATCTTATTTTTTAATTTTTTTTATTTTTATTTTCATTTTGATTTTAATTATTTTGATGTTTATAATTGTTTATTTAATTTCCTTTTTAATTTTTTTTTTCCTTGTTTGTTTGCCTCTGAGAAGGTTGTCCATAAATTTATTATTTTGTTCAGTTTTCGTATATCACGTGCCACTGTGCTAGGCATTGTCCCATCGAAACGCGCAAATTTCGCAACAGTTAGACGCAGACGGCGCTTGATTTCATTTTGCTTGACGCTGCACTTCAATTTGCATATCCATAAGAATGAGATGCATTTTGTTCCTGCTATTCATTTTGATGCCGTGCATCGGCAACTTCTATGGATACACACACACACACACACACACACACGCACACACACACACACACACACACACACACGCACGCATATTCCATACCATATATGTAGTAAGTATATATAGAGAGAGAGAGGCTAAATTTGCAATACCATTGCCAATTGTAGTTTAACTTCTGCATTTGATTGACGCCCATGACGCAGGCCATGACGTAAAGGACGTAAAGGACATAAAAGTCGTAAAGGATAAAACGAACGAAAGGGACGACAACGCCTCGTGACGCTGCTTATGTTGCTGATTTTGGTATTGCCGCTTGACGTTGATGTGACACATGTGTCGTATACGTGTCTTAGTGTATGTGTGTGTATGTGTGTGTCTGTATGGGTGTGTATGTTTATTCACAGGAAATGCCATTCATACCAATACATATCTCGAGGTTGGGTCCTTTTAATGCTGATGCCGTAATGCAGCCAAACATTCACAATTCACAATTATGAATTTTGCAATTTGTAAACAAGTGAAAATGCCTAACTAGCCAATACCCTGTATTTAGTGTTTCTTGTTTTGAAAAAAAAAATCAATTAAAATGGAAAATTTATTTAAGGGGCACACCTAGTGTGAAATTTAAAAAAAAATCGTTTTTTTTTTTTGTTGATATTTCGGTAGATTATGCCTTTAAAAATAACGTATTAAAATTTCAAATCGATATCTCAAATAGTTTTTGAGTTATAGCAATTTAAAGAGC